>OY720441.1:350839784-351069510 GCA_963082915.1 Dolichopus griseipennis
AATTTTTTTTCTTTTTTGAATAATTTTATGGGTCCACGTCGTTCATATTCAATCGTCTAATATTAAAAATATATATATATATAAACATAAGGATGTTTTGTGTTTGGTTAAACAATATTATTGGATTGCATATCATGTCCTTAGGAGATCGTCCTTTTCTTGGTCGTATTTATTTTATTTTTTTATTTTTGAAGGGGTGGAAGTGTTAAAAAACACTTTCCCTCTTTCGTAATTTTTTAAAATTGAAATTTTTTTGGAAGACAATATTAAATTTTGATCGAAACTAAAGTGTTTTTGTTTTTATTTTTCAAATATTATATTGAATATATAAATATGTTAAAAATTTGTATATATATATATATATGTATATATATTGAAATTTCTGAAGAGAAAATATGATTTTAAGATCCATAATAAACTGATGATTGAATTAACATACTTAGTTTAAATTTAAAGAAAGAGATAGAAATAGAAGATAATTGAAACTAAGAATGAAGTTTTTTTTGGAATTGAATTTTTTATTTTATTTTAAATCGAATATTTGTTGATTCAACACTCAACAGCTTAAGATTTAAATAAAGATGATTTGAAAGTGATTTGGAATGTATTAAAAGGTGATTGACAAAAATTTCGATCACGGGTTTTAGAGAAAATTATCAAAAGATTTTAATTAAATTTCAATGATAAAAATATTTCAATTATTTTTCAAGAATGAAATAAGGTTAAAATTTAAATTTAAGTAAGGTTAAAGTCATAGTTGATTAAAAGAAGCTTTATAAAGTTATTTTAAAGTTTATCAAACTAAATTAAAAAATATATTTTACTATATCTTTTTAATATATCCTTATTCAATAAAATTAACTGTCAAGACTGTCAAAGTCAAAAAACTAAAGTATTGAAATCGGAATTCCGCAATTCGTTACTTTGTTGTTATTGAATACTTTGAGTACTTTGTGCATTTAATCAAGTGTCATAAGAGAAGCAACCTTTTTTTCTCATTTTTTTTGTTAATCGAGACTGTTGATGAGATAATTTTTTCAAACTCTAATTTCAGCGTTATATAAAATCAAAGTTTTGTAAAAATTTGGAGGTTATCACATCTTTTAAATTATCTAAATGAAATATTTTCAATATTAAGACAAATGGGAGCAATAAAAAGTTAAACTCTGAAATCAATTTTTAAAGCAGTTTTTAACTATTTAACAGTCTTGATCTTGATTATTAATTGAAGCAATAAAAAATTAAACTCTGAATCCAATTTTTCAAACAGTCTTGACCCAATATATCTTCCAAACAGTTAAAGTTAAAACTTGAAATTGAGGTGAACTAGAACCTTAAAAAATAGATATAAGCGATTTAAAAAAACTTTTTTGTATCTCCTTCTATTTAAAGACTGCTAGGATTCAAACACTGAAAATATACCTTTCCTTGCACAAATTAAAGCTTCAATATTATATTTTAACATGTGTTAACAGTTTTTCTTAATTATAGAGAGTTGCCTCTTGGTGATTTTCATAAATTTAGCATATCCAAAAAATTAAAATTAAAGTTCTAAGGACTGTTTCAAAGGTTCAAATTTGATTGGAAATACCGTGAATGGTGCAGAGTCATAACACCCAGGATCATAGGTCCTTTAGTAACTTATCACTCATTTATTGGAACATAAGTCTCAAAGTGACCTTTGACTCATTTTAAAATAATTACGTTTGACATAAGTCCCTAGACAAGTGGGTCATAAGTTCTTCTTGGGAGTTGTGACACATTAAGTGAGCTATAACTAAAATTGTGTGATTGAGCGTATAATTATATATATTTGAGTCGAAAATTATTTTTAAATAATTTTTGAAAATCTTTTCCGATCTATATGGTGTAATTATGATAATTTAAAAATATACAAGTAAAATATTACATGGAAAACAAATATGTGGTTAAATATTTTTCTATGCTCGATTCTATATTACGAAGCACATTTAAGTTGGTTTTTTCCAACAGAGTATTTATGAATTCCTGTATTTGAGACTTTTATGCGTTACGATCAAGATTGCCCTTTTATTAAAATACACTTTCAAAATGTAGTTTATGTGTAAAATTGTTATTTTTTTTCTTAGTTTTGGAAAAAAAGAATACCTCATCACTGATGTTATATAATTAAAATATATATTTATTAATATGTACTAATCACTTTTCCCATGAGAACTGTATAAGGGAGTTATGACCCACAACTCTGAGTCAAAACTCCAAGTATTATAAGTCCCTAAGGGAATTATGACCCTGAGAGTTATGACCCTGCACCACTGAACGGCTTAGGTTGACAACTCTCTAAAATAAAATTCAAAATATTTTGTCTACTTCATCCAAAGATTGTATTTTCTCTAAGCTTATTACTTTAGAGCTACGCATACTTAACGTCATTGTAATCTTTATCCTTTATTTGCAAGATACTCTTAAAAAATGGTTTCATTAATTAAAATTTTAATTAAAATATTAAATTGAAATAAACAAAGATCAATAAACAAAGTTTATTAATTTACTAATAAATAGAAACCTCTTTATACTGAATACTTTACAGTTTCCTAATTAAATTGTTATTATATATACATATCTATTTCTCTATTACAGAATTATATATAATTATATATAATTACCATAACCATAACTAAAAATTGTATTTAAATTTAACATTTACCATAATATTATTTATAAAACTTATGTAAAATATTTTAAATTCAAGTTAATTTTAGATGAGGAAAGATAAACGACCTAATAACAAAATTATTTCTGAATAAATTTCATAATGTAGGTATACAATACACTAACTGTTATATATACGAGTATCCACTTGGTCAGCCATTTTTATTCTTTATTATTTATTTTAATTTTATTATTATTTCAAATTAAACTTATTCACTTGTAATTTTTCCTATTATTTTAAACAGTTTAAAAACTAAAAATTTTGGTTGCTTAAAGCAATCAGGTGTCTTATTTGCATATAAATTAAATGAAAATAGTTCAAATATTATACTTAAATATCCAAAAATATATAAATATTTACATATATATATAACGTCAGGTAGTATTGTTGTATAATACCAATATATTAAAAAAATTGTTTGACAAAAAGGACGATTATTCAAAAAACTTTATCTATAAAATAATATAACCGCAAAACTTAATTAGCATCACTGATATTTGAAAATAATAATTATTGACCAACAAGTTCATGTACAAAAAACAAACAACTCTTGCAAACATAAGTATATATGTTCAAGTATTTTCTGCAGTTTGGAAGGTTCACCAATTCGTTATGCTCTAATCAATTGCCTTTCGAGGAATGGTGACTGAAAAATTGCAAAATTTTGGTTTGCGCTGGATTAAGATACAAAGTCATTCGTTTTTGATAAACGTATTAAATACATATATATTTTATTAAACTTGCTTTGCCCTTTTCAATTATAGGTAGGAGCATATAGCATCAGGGGGCTTGCTCATCTCGTTCTCTATTGGTTTTTGAATTATTTAATTTTCTTATTTTTATCTCAAACTTTTTCAGTAAATTCTATGACAGTGGTGCAATCTGCAATGTTATTTGTTTAATCACATCTTTAGCTTTCTTGGGGTGTCCTTTCTTGTAAAATTCCATTTTGTAAAATTATTTGTAAGAAACTGAGAAAATTTTGACTTTAAAAAATACTATAACGAGAGAGACTCATCGTACTATCGCTCTCTATGAATAGAGATTCATTTCAATCAACAACTTTTGGAGAAATATTTTTCTTTGTTCAAAGGTCCGATGTTTAAAATATCGAATTTAAAAATCCCGACGCTTGAAAAGCCTGACTTATCAAAATTCTAAAAAATCTCAGACATCCTACTTTTAAGATATTTTGAAAAAGGAAAAGGATTTCCTATAAAAGATATCGAATTACAGAGTGTTTCAGAAAATACTGAGTTTAAAACAAAGTTTACCAAATATATTTTAGAGTTCAAATGTTAGACTTCAAGAGATTCACGGCAAGAAATATTAATAACATATTAAAATTAATAATAAGTCCCATATCTACTAAGCAATAGAAAAACGACCTCGCATTTCCTAAGAAATGTCGAGATTTTAAAATTCGGGATTTTGAAATATCCATTTAAAGAGCTGGACTTTCGTTTCGAGCCCATTATTGTCAAATGAAAAGTTTACAAAAGATCATTTCACTCACTCATTTGGTAAAACATTTTGATAAGATATATTTAATTAATTATATCTTTCGATAAATTGCACCACACTCTTTAAAGAAAATATATTAATTTATATTTAATGGTTAATTTTATTTATTTATTTTTCCGGCACAAAGTTTTCACAAAATTAAATTTCAAAGGGTTTTTTTTTAGGAATAATATATCATTCTCCCAAAAAACAGAGAAGTATCATTCTCCCAAAAAAAAAACAGGGAAGAAACAAAAAAAGGACGAAAGTTAATACAATTATAATAAGGATATAATGAAGTCAACATTTTAATACAAAATGAATAAACGAATTAAGAGATACCTACTTTTTCATAACCCCAGATTCTTATGATCAGCCAATTATTGATTATATATACTTAGATATACTCGTAATATAAAATACCTGAGGTCAGTTATAATTATGAGAAAATTTAAAAAATTTTCCCAAAAAATCTGATATTTTGGTTTATATTCTGGCCTCTTTATTCTTTCTTCCATACTTTGACTTGTTTCTTTATGTTCATAATGATTTATTCATAATTGAAACTTCTGTTATGCTTTGTTTGGGAAGCAGATGAATTATCTCTTGTTATGTCTGGTAAAAAAAAATCTTACCATTCTTTATATGCTTTAATGTGTAGGCAAGAAAAAAGCCCCTGTGAAATAAGATCCCGGGACATTATTTATCATATTAACTGAGAAATAAAGTCTTAGTTGTTATTTTTCATTTCTTACTGAAATACATTCTCAATATCTACATAAAAGGAAGGTATGAAATAATACCCTGCAAAATAGAGAAATAAGAGCCCGTTGAATGAAAAATATCATCCCACGGTCTATGTACTCTATGTACTAACACCGCAAAATTTGAGAAATAAGACCTAGCCTAGAACCGACTTTTGCGAAATAAGACCTCTTTCAAATTAATTTTCGATTACTTGAATAAAGCCGCGAAGTGTTATTACGCAGGTATTCGAAGTTTTAATTGAAAGATAAATAACATTCCAAGGCTTTAATTCTCAAAAAATGCTGTACTAATTTCACTCATGAAATGTGTTTTCCCTTTTCCAAAAAATGTATGGGTATATGATGGATTATGTGTGTATGTATGAGTATGTGTTGGTTAGATTCTGAATTAAAAGAAATTTTAAAGTTGGATTAAAAATTCTGGAAAAAAGGAATATCTACCCTGTTTTTGGATCTCACTCTGAGATTCCTCCAGAATATGAAATAAATGTATATGTATGAAATTCAACATCCCGGGACTTTATTGTGCATTCAATGGGAAATAAACTCACGCGGCCTTTTTTCTTGTGTGAAATTGAGAAATTAGACTACAAAATATGGAATTATCATCCCGGGGATTTTTTCCTCCATAGGCCTCTAAAAGGCAAATTGAAAGAGAAATAACACTCAGGGTCTTATTTTTCAAATTGAGCGATGTTAGTTCATAGAGTGCATAGACCCTGAGGTGTTATTTATTATCCAATGGGCTTTATTTCGTAGGATCTTATTTCATGCCTCCCTTTTATGCAGGTATTAAAAACTGACTGATATGGGTTTCAATATCATTTTGGTTGATTATTTTACAGTGATAAAAAACAATTTCAAGAAAATGGGGCAAAAAATCGATAGAAATTTTTAAAGATGAAGATAATGTTGTACAAAAAAGAAAGAGCACAACCAAAAATCGTTAACTTATTAATTGAATTTGGTTTAAGTTGGATAAGAAAAACTTTTTTAAAAAAAAAAAAAAAAAAATGAATACAAAAATATGATTATTAAAAAATCTGTAATTTAACAAGGAAAGTTAAAACGAATAAAAAAGGAAGTATAATGTCAAAGTTTTTTTATAACCGTAGTTTTTTTTTTTTAATTTGATTGACTATTAAAAGGATTACATTGAGTCCTTCAGGGGTAACTTCATAATACCTTCATATTTTTTTATTATTGTTTATTAAAAAAAAATTGTTTGGTTTATTTTAAGTTCATTTCATTGTTTTTCAAGGTATGCTATAAAATTTAAATTTAAAGTTAAAGGGGTCGATAATATTTAAAATTAAGTTCATATTTTATTAATTTTATTTAAAAATAGTACCTACTTTAAATTAATAACTTCCTTATTTTTTGATTATAATTACGTAAAAAGATATTTTGCAATTTTAATTTTCATATGAAATTACTTATTTTTTAAGTGAACCAGCATTTGATAAAATATATTAAATAATTTGTTAATATTTTAAATAAAAGTTGCATTACCTGAGTTTCGATCCAATGAAAAATTTAACACTACTCGAATTTGTAGAGAATTTCAACAACCAAGTCTGTATTTTAGATAATAGTTGCAAAATATAAGCAATGACATAAAAAATAGATTCTAAAAGGCCAGGGTAAATACAAGAAAACAACAATGTACAGAGATAAAAAATCGAGAATATTCACGTCTGTGTAAAAAATTCCTTAACAAGGAAGTGAAACCTAGTTAGGTATTACAGGTATTACAGGAAATTACAGGTATTTATTAAATTAGTGTTTGCAGAATAAATGTCTAAAAAATCGATGGAGGCCAAGATGCCAAAAACCGATCTTAAACCGAGTCAGATGAAAGTAGTGCCTTTAAGATGTCCTATGCTCCTATAAAAGGAGTGGTAAGGAAAAATAAATACACGAAGGTAAAAAATAAGGGTATGAATAAGCCAATCCCAAAGTCTATCTTCTTTTGGTCTTTGACGAATCGTAGTCAATCAAAACTGATAGAAATAAAGCAACAGTTAAAATCCAAATAATAAGTTTAAAATATTTATACTAGTTATAACGCATTTCTTTTCCGATAGTGCAATATATGAGCCTATTATTTGCTGAGGAATAAAATTAGCCATGATCTTTAGTTCAAGTGTATTTATACTAAATCACACTTTAACTTTTGATCATATAAATGTATAAAATATCGTCCGTTATTAGTATTTGAAAAAGTTTTAAAAGCGGTTCTTAAGATGTACTGGTTAAGATACTGTCTTTTTGATTTTTCTTTCAAAATTCCTGTGTTCAAATTCTGACCAAATCATATTTAATGGAGAAAAGAATTTATTATGTAATAATAAGCTTAATGATTTTATTTTAACCCAATTAATTAAAAGCGTCTTCTTCTTCTATGGTGCTGCAATCCGTTGTCGAACCATGCCCACCTTAATTAAAAGTATCAAATAATAATTCAAAAAATTTAAATTTGTTCTAATGTGACACTATGGAGTATCTGCTTTTTAAAAATATTAAACAGTATTAATGCTTTAAGGAATAGCAGTTTATAAATAGTTAATTCGTCCAGCTGTGTAGTAGTTAAAGCGTCTACCTTTCATGTGGAAGGTCTCGGCCTTGGTTTATATCATAATATAAAATAAGATTTAATTAAAATATATAAAACTCTTCTGTAAAATAATAGATGACGCCTAAAATTTAAAATGTGTGTATTTATAATCTTATACAATAGCTACAGCCAAGTAATCAACGGCTTAGTGAATATTAGGATTAAAGAAACAGAAACCCAATGTAAACAGACTTGGTGATTGCCCTATACTCCTTAAGTAGTCCTATCTAAACCGATAAAATCCTGATTAAATTAATACTACCTCGATAATTTATTTATATTTTTATAATTCTTTAAATAAATTCTTAAAATAAATATTTATTTTTGCATAATTTTCAATGTCCATGAACTAAACATTTTAAATTTAATAATTTTTTCCACAATTTAATTCATGATTTATATTTCTGATGAAATTTACTTTGAAAAAAGTAAAAAAAAAAAAAAAACAAATTTATTTAAATTGAATCCTTAATTTTTGATCTGTTTTTGTAAATTGTATTAAAAATTAATTTCATCGTAATTCTTTATTTTTACCCCGAAAAAAAAAACATCGAAACAAATTAAGTTATTTCGTTCAGAACGCTGACATTCAAAGTCTTTTTTTTTACCAGTAAAAAAAAAAAAAAATTTATACAAAATAAACTTTTTCAGCTAAAAGAAATGTTTAAATAAAAAAAATAAAAGAAAACAAAAAAAATAACAAATTTAAAAAAATAAAACTAAACAATTCAAGAACATTACTTCAACTAATAAAAGCATTAATTCAGCGGAAAACAACAAACAAACAAACAAACAAATATACAAAGGAAAGAACAATTTATAAAAATAAAAAAGCATAAAAAGTAATTCCTCAAAAATATTTTACGTAATAAAAATTAAAGAAAAAGAAAAAAAAACTTAATTAGTAACAGGGATAACAAATAAGGACAAAATTATCCTTGTTGTTTTATATAATAATTAAACACTGAGAAAATTCTTTTGAAATATTATTTAAAAGTTGAAAAAGCTCCAAAAGTTTCTTTGAATAAATGCTTCTTACATTGAATTGAAAATATTCTTTCCTCTGGTTCCTTCTTTAATTTCTCTACTACTAGGAAATTTTCTTTGTAAACTTACTTACTTACTTACTGGATCCTAGAACTCCTAGTGAGGCATAGAGCGTCAACAAATCATCTTTACCTTTCACGATCCTTAGCAATTCCTTTTAGCATTAACTTTTCAATTCCTTTAACAATTCCTTTTTTGAAAGCTTAGTAAGTCGAAACTGTTAACTAGAACTCTTTATACTCTTTTCATTAAGAACATCTACCCTAGAACATCTACTAAAAACTACTCCAAAATTTACATAGACTCTTATTTATTTATATTTTGTTATTAACATTGAATTATTCAAGAGCTTGAAAAACATGGAACTAAGATTGATTGAAGTGTAGTACAGTCTTGAATTTTATTATTCTAGCTAGATATCACAGGGATCAGTGTGTCGCTCTTATTCAAGAGAATGGATTTGAAAGCGAACTGGTTTTCAGTAAAAGCGTAAAAATTTAATTTTAAACAAATAATTTAATTTGAAATTATAACTAAGACGTTAATCTAAGACGTTTCTACATGTTATAAGGCCTAGTATTATCTCATGTTTAAATTGTATGTGGAATTCAATAAGACCAATTCTAATAACACGAATATAATATGAACCCCTGTTCCAACATATACCTATGGTATAGACAGGCTTATTAGCCTAACAGTTGAACAGTTAGCGCTTAAAAAAAAAAAAAAAAAAAAAAAACGCACAGATACAGAAATAACTAATAATTCACATAACAAATTATTGCATTATAACAAATAGTAGTGATTTTAAGTGAAATTTAACATGTGTTACATATTATAAGCTCAAGTCTGAACGGTTAATTACTACATTCAGCTTTATTATGTATATAATAATACTTATGTGAAATATGAAGTTGTATGGCAACTACTCGAACCCACTGCAGTAGACAAACCAAATTTTGCAGAAACTTTGACTATAACACTAAACTATTTTTGGAAAAATTTCAAATACGCAACTGCATTAGATATAGCTAATATAAATAAAAGAAGTTGTGTGGCAGCTACCCGAACCCATGGACCAAAATGGCTAGATTTAAATACGGATTTAATGACGGCTATTGCAAAAAATGTATTTGCGAAAATTTCAAAACTCTACCTCGTTTATTTTTTAAATTGTCGTGCGGACGGATGGACGGACGGACATACATAGCTAAATCGCTATATCTACCCCCCCCCCCCCTTCTTCTCTGCGTCACAAACGTAATGGTAAATTTATTATACCCATTGACATATATTCATACGGGTAAAAACATAAAAGTCTTACATAAATATGTTATTCAGGTAAGACATATATTTGATTAGTTATTTGCTTATATAGATTTGACCTCTATTTATTTCGAAAATATGTGTGAGAGGCCATCAAGTCCCCTCTCTAACTATTCCCTAATTTACATCTTTATTGTTTTCGAAGATATACCTCGAGCTTTAAAAATCCGAACCGAAGGTCCAATTTCCCATTTTCTTAACTTTTTTCTTCTGATTAGTAATCTTTTTATAAATTTTATCAAAATAACATAATTGTTTTTGGAGTTGTGGCTTAAATGGATAGGTAAAAAGACTAGCACGTGGGCAGATATACATAACTAAATCGAATCAGGAGTTGACGGCAATCAACATTTCCAAATATCTATCTTTCCATCTTTGATGGTTTCAAAAATCAAACCAAAGTTTATTTACCCCTATATATTATATAAATTGAATTTAAGGTGTGGTAGGATTTAGAAAATCATGATTTAAAACTTCAAGATACCATAGAGATAATGATAGGATGCTAAATGTGGTCTCCACTTTAACTTTGAAAGGCCACGCTATAAGTTTTAAACATGAAAAGACAAATAAGGAAATTACAAATAATGACATAATTTAATTAAATTGAATTAGTATTGCGTAAAAAATAATTAATTTCATTTTAGCCCAACTAATTTTTCTCAGTATTATTTTATAATAATAACAATTTTTTTTTTATTTGATTCTATTTACGATTTTTTTTTAATTTTATTTTTTTTAAATTTTTTTTTTTTATTTTTTTTAATATTTTGTTTTATATTTTTTCTCATTTCCTTCTTATTATAATTCATAACCTTCATTTCCAGACTGTAATAACACACATTTAAACAATAACAATAATTTTTATATTTTACAACAATAATTTAACTTAACAATGTTATAAAAATCGTTTATATATACACACACACATACACAATTACAAACAAATATAAAATTTTCAAAAAATAAAATAAAAACAAAAAAAGGATATGATGAAAGAAGAAGAAAATAAGATGAAAATAAAATAAAATATAGTGGAATAATTTAAAGGTAGTTAAAACATGAAAGGGGGGAGGGAAATTCAGAGTCCGAAGAAAATAAGTCGAGAATAGTGTTAAGATTTTGAATGCTTGAAATCATCTTATACACAAAATATATATATATATATATATATATATATATATAATAAATATAAACGAGAATGAATGAATAATAATGAAAAAGTATAAAGAAAACAAAACAAAACACAAAAAAATGGAAGGATTTATCCACACCATTGAAAGGATATTTATTTTTTATGCTTGGATTATTTAATAACCGAACAGTAAACAAACTGGTGTATCGTGTATTGTTGTTATAAGGTGTAATATTTCAATTTTGAAATTATGTAGTAAATTAACTGTATTACTTTAAACTTTTAAAGTTTTGACAGCTTTATAAATAAATTTTAAAAATTTGACAGCTGAAATGAAATACATTATTTCCTTGGCATTTAACAAAATACACAAAGTATTCAAAGTAATCAAACGAGACAATTCAATACTTTGTGTATTTGACTTTGACAGTACTGTTAGTTCATTTTATTACAAAAGTACATATTAAAAACCTATTGTATAAGAGGTGATTGTTATTAGATATAAATAAATTAATTTTTAAAAAAATAAATAAATAAGTACTCATAAGAAGTGCATGATTAATTTTATTTTAATAAAGTTAAATAGAGTCGTAATTTTAAAAATATTTGTACTGGATAGATTGGATAGTACCTATACATGTAAAAATATTAAGAATACTTTTTGAATTAAGTATTTGACTTAAAGTACCAAAATACAAATGGAATATTCCAGGAAAATAATTAAAAAAAATCGAATTAAATGAAAGTACTTGAATTGATTTTTTTAAGTACTAGTTAAGGAATCGTTCAGGATTTAACGAAAGTATTTTATTTTAAAATTTACACATCTTAAAATATATAACTTAAATCTAAAAGATAGAATAAAAAGTTGAAAATAAAAACACTTTAATTGGTTATTTGTAATACAGCTGAGTAATCAAAAGAGTACCCAAGAATCCATATAAAATATTAGAAAATGTATTTGAAATAGAAGAATTGAAGTTTTGACTTGTATTTATAATATTTAAATATAGTACTTTCAATTCAAAAGTATTTGAAAATTGTATTTGTAATTCTATTTCAAAAATATTTAAAAACAAATACTTTTAATCAATATGAAGTAAGAGTAGTTGTTTTACTAGCTCAAATACTTTTAAAAAAAAAACTTTAAATTTTTTGTTTCCTTGGATATTTTCTGGAGTATTCTAATATTGAAATAGAGTATTAAGTTAATTTATTCAACCAAATTATTTATTACTGTTATTTCCTATCCAATTATTCAACGTTTTAGGAAAAATAGCTTTGCTGTTCGAATGTTTTTCATTCAACTTTTCTAAAATTTTGAATTTAACATAATCCACAATCTATTAAAACTTCTTAAAATTTGTTATGATTAACAAAAAAATATTTAAAAATAATAAGTATCTTCTAAAAAATCTACTGCATAATAAAATTTACTAAGTGATTTTATTTACTGCAATTTAAAAAAAATAAAATATGTTAAACGGTAACACTTTATAAAGTATTAACCATATTACATTAAAATTATTCATTTAAAAAATAAAAAGTAATATTTATAAAATATTTTATTTCAAATTCAATTTGCCCTTACATGTTTCTTAGTTGTTTGCGGGACGGCCCCTTCATTTTTATTTACCATGAAAATGAATTCGGTCAGAAAATAACATGGATAATTTACATTGAGTTGTTTTCTCATGTTCTTTTCCAAACTAAAGGAAAATCAGACTTTTGGTTACAATTACGCGGTTTTTCCTCCAGGAATATCAAAAAATTTTTTCGTGTTCAAAATATAAATACAAAAATAAAAAAAAAATTAGGAAATTTTTATTTTGAAAAATTTTCAGGAAGTGAAAAGTGATTGAAAAATTTCTTTGAAAATTCAATATTGGTATTTGAAAAAAATTATTGGATGTTTTATTTTCGGGGAAAGAAAGTTTTTTTGAGATTTTTAAATTTAATAAGATGAGATTAAATATTTAGTTAATATTTGAGATGAAAGTATTTTTTTTTGGTTTTTGATAAGATAACGGTTAGTTATCGTTTAATATTAGCGAGTGAGTTGATTAGCTTAGTATTAGTTATTGACTTCATGGTAATAATTGTGTACTGAATTATTATGAAATTTTAATATTTTTATTGGATTAGAAGATAAAGGTAAAGGATTTGCATTTTTACAAAAGGATATGCATTTATTTGTCATTATTAAAATTATATAATCTTAACCGATGCAGGGTCGTAACTTCCAAGGTCTTTAGTCCCTTAGGAGCTTATGACTCATTTAATGGGGCATAAGTCCCTAAGGAATCTTTGCTTCACATAAAAAAAATATTTACGTGGGGCATAAGTTTCTTGACAATTGAGTCTTAAATTCCTTTTGGAAGTTCTGACCCATTAAATGAATTATAACTTTCTTTACTAATTTTAGAGTTATAACATCATATAGCTGAAATTGTGATAGAGCGGATACATATGCTAATGTATTTATGCGAAAATATATTTTGAAATAATTTCTGAAAGTCTCTTCCGATATTTATAATTTATTTATTTATTTATTTATTAGGTATTTCCAAGTGCACACAATGCCTTTGTAAATTGATGGGTCCTTTTCCTTTTGGATGTGGGTCAACAATATTATTTTATTATTTAAGTGTGATAATATAAAAATAAAAATCAATGATGTATTTATAATTATTTTTTTATATTTTGATGTTATATAATTAAAAGTAATATTTGTTTTAATATTACTAATAACCTTTCAGCTGGGAACTGTATAAGATACCTGTGATCCACCACTTTGAATCAAAACTCTCATGGTCATAAATCCTCTAGGGAGTTATGGCTTATTGTTATGAACCTAAGTCCATACGGCCGTATATCCCACTAAATGAGTTTTAACTTCCTTTGGGAATTATGACCCTGCACCATCTTAACAACTATAATGTTGCGTCGTTGCAAAATAATTGAGCCAGTTACAAAATCAACGTTAAGTAGTCTTCAAATTTTAAATATTATTCTTGAACACGATTGTTTAGACTTTCTTTAAGCTTAAAGCATTAATTTAATTTTAAAAAAATTTAACATAATTTGCTTCCAAAAACATTTTACAGGTTAACAAATTCTAAGTCTATTAAAAAAATACAATAATTCGAAATAAGAGCTTAGGTTTTTAGGCAATGGTAAACATAGATAATCTGATATTTTCTAAATTCAATTTCAAAAATAAATAAATGAAACTTAGAACCGGTTATTTATCAAAAGAAGTTATATTAATTTTGGATGAACTCACTCCTCTTAAAGTTTTAAGTTTTAACTTCAAATATCTAGTAGATTAAGCAAATGCCTTCTGTTTCAGGAGATTATTTCTTTTTTTTCATATCAGTGAGTATAGATGTCAGGAGGACAGATGGAAATATATAGGTAGACTCGCGAATATACTAAAATATAAACCTACGATTAAAATCAAGCTAATGAACATTTTTTGCAATATTTGAAAAATTTTCTATAACCATAGATTTTGTTTGAAATGAATTTTTTTTTTTGCAAATATGAAATGAAGTTGCCACCTCACATACATTTTTCATTACTTGCTTTATACATTTTTCCGAGATCCTGCTTTAGAATGAATTTGTTATCGCAAACAACTTAGTATCAGAAACTTTTATGCAGAAAATGAAAAATATGCCTTACTAATAATTCAAAATCTGTCGAATCATAAGATAATGAGATATCTTAGAAGAATACTTCGGTTAAAAATATATTTTATTTATTTATTTTTATACAGTCCCCGACAACCTACAATGTGATGAGTAAGGAGAGCATGCCATTCATTTTCAAGTGTTGCAAATTGAACCATCACTCTTTTGACCAATTGCTTAAACACTAATACCAAAGTTACCTTAAAAATATATTATGAAAATATCGAATTATATATATTTAAATATATATATATTATATTCAAAAAGTGCTTTCTACAGGTCCCTTTATTTATTCCAAAACTTTTTCTTTTCTTTTCCATTCTTATGTACACATCCTACATATAAAGAGATGTAATGAGGCTACTTATAAATTCAATTTGCAAACACGCTTTCATAATTTTTAATATTTTCTTTCTTCCTTTACAGTTATATTTTTTCAGTGCTCCCTTCTCCCCCCGCAAACAATTTGAAGATGAATTCAAGAAATCATACCTAAAATCCTCCCAACTATATTTTGATTTTATAAATATTTTCACATAATAATCCAAGCGTTTTGATGTTTTATGAAGAAGATTTTTATTTAAAAGATTCATGTCCTGTGTATTGTGGGTTATTGTTTAATATTATTGTTGTGGTGCCATAATGATTATTATGCGATGATTATGATTGTAATCATCACCATTATCTTAGTAAAACATTGGAATTATTGTTTTAGATTTGAAAGAAATGAAAATGCCCCCACAAGTGTACTTTAGATGAAATGAGATGGGGCGAAAACGCTAATTTAAAAGAAAAGAAATATACTTATAATATAAAAGATATGAAATTTACTAAAAATGTAAATTTGAAATATGAGGGTCATCATTATAATGTTAAGGAAAAGAAATTACATTTGAGAATTAGGTAATTTTGTTATTATTAAAAAAATATTGTAAGTATTTCAATTTGTGGGCATGTTTTTCTAATTTTATTTTTTAAGTAATATTTAGTTTCTCCTTGTTTTTTTTAAAAATGAATGATGGGGATGTCAACAAGGACAATTGGAGATGAATTTATAAAGTAAATATTAACAAAAAAATAAAATTTTGGTGGGGGAAGAAATATTATCAAAAGAAAATTTTTTTAATAATTTTTGATAAATTCTTTGAAGGTAAACAAATTTACAATTACGATAAAATAATAACTTTAATGATTTTAATAATTCTAACAACTTAAATTTTTTTTTTAATCTTAGACTAAGTGTATGATATTAGAAATATTTTGTTGGAATTGATTTATATATTTGCCAATTTTATTAAAGAAGCCACTCATTTATTGGCTCATTTCAATTATTAAAAAGTTAAATTATAATTAAAACCTCAATTTTCGACTCAACTCATTGCTCTTCTTAAATTTCAGTCCGCTCATAATTTTAGCTAGTGGCATGCGCCTACAGGTTGAGCGGGCTCAGCATCTTGAGTTCATTGTTGAACGACTTCACTTAGATTAACACTATTCATACTTTTTTTTGGAATGATAAGGGATTACTTAGGGTGGGGTCGTACAGATTATTGCAAAACATGCACAAAATTAAAGATTCGGGACGAGATGCAGTGCCAAAATTTACGAGTTGTAAATAAGAATGTGAATTATGGCAATAAAATAAAATTTGAAGGGTTTGAAATGTCAAATTATATGAGACCCTATTTGTTAAGGAATGAAACTATGTCCTAATATTTTAGACGAATGGGAATTAATGTATCAGTGTATGTAAAATTAAATTATTATCTAACTGTATTCAGATGGTTTCAATTTAATCAAGTTCAAAATGTTCAAGATCTGCAGAGTTATTGCAGCACATGGTTATTTGTACTATCGTTTAAAAAGAATAGTAGGAATTAGCGTAATTTTCTAGACATTAAATTATCATAAAAAACCTTAAGGAGATAATACTTGTTAATTTGTTCTAGTTTTGTAATTAATAATCTAAGTTTAATTTTAAACTAAATAGATCAATTTGTTTAACAAGGATTGATAAATAAAATCTAAATCCACCCAGAGTTTCTGGTAAAGGGGTCATTTTTAACTAACCAACCACCGCTTCTTAAAACCAAACTTGGAATAGACCCTAAATACATCTATAGATTAATTACACTAGAAGGGAATTTTATGACTTTTTAAGGAATTTTTAAAGAAATTTGATTCTAATATTATTCATTGAATTGTTATTTCATTATTCGATTGATTTCATCATAATTCATTTTTTTT
Organism: Dolichopus griseipennis; assembly: GCA_963082915.1. Taxonomy (NCBI): domain Eukaryota; kingdom Metazoa; phylum Arthropoda; class Insecta; order Diptera; family Dolichopodidae; genus Dolichopus; species Dolichopus griseipennis. The sequence continues at coordinate 350,856,814 of OY720441.1, forward strand.
TAAACATTATTGATTATGATGATTGATGATTAAAAATGGGAAGACCAAAAATAGGAAAAAAAATTCAAAACGATTTTATTTTGTATTAAAAACATTTATTTTAAAGGAAAGTTCTTATATTATCTATACACCAGTACTAGATTGGTTTAATTATGAACTTTTTTTGTTTTGTTGAATTTATTAAACAAGGTCAAACATTTAAAAATGTAGGTCTTTTTCTTTTAGAATCTTACTTTGCTCATCAATTGTATACTGCAATTTCTAGAGCAACTAATTCTGCAGATTTAAAAATTCAGATTTTATCAAAACCCAAACTTGAAAATTTAGTTAATAAGAAAGTTCTTTTGTAACACTTTTATATTCATCAATTAGACTTTTAAAAAAACATAGAGCAGTAGCTTCACTGAGGAAACCTCTTTAAAAAGCGCGCCTTTTGTCCTACCGCTAGGTAGTGAGGAAAAGGGCAACAAAATGCTTAATTTAAGTTTTTAAAAAAAATTGAACTCGGTAACCGTTACTACGATTAAGGCTGTAATGACACTTTGTGCAATTGCACAGGGTGTATATAAAATAAATATAATAAAAATAAAAATTTGAAAATAAATTGTACAATAAGTTAAGAAAATTTTTTTAATTATATTTTATTTGAATTTACATTTTTGAATACATTTTTTATTAAAATTAAAGAAAAAATTTGTCAATTTTATTTTTACATCTATAAATCTTATTTAACTCATATGTGATGTTTATTTATTCTTTAAAAAATAAATATTATTACAATAAACAAATATTGTTATAGATCCCTTTTTTTTAAATTCATAAAATCAAAATAAATCTTAATTCAAAGAAAAAATAAAATGTAATCTAAATTTAAAATTTATTTATTTCTAACTACAATAAAAAATTAAAATTATTTTCAAAATAAAAATTTTCTTAAAAATAAAAAACTTATCTAAAGATAATAAAAAACAAATTTTAATTGAGGCCAAGAAAGCAACAACAAAAAAAATATGGGAAACTTTTAATATTTATTTTAAATTTTTAAGAAAATTTTTGTAAATAACAAATAAAGTTACATAAATATTATATATATACTCTTAATGTCATCTTTTTGGTTAAAAATGTATTTTATTTAAAAAATTTATGCATTGTTGCATATTTATAGGCGCAAATAAAGATATATTTTTTATGAAATTAATATATTTTTTCATATGTAGTATTGGAATGAAATGCTTGAATAAAACGAATCGAATGAAAATTATGCACATATATATACTACATGTAGTGTAGATGTATGTAGATGTAATAATATATAACTTTTTTTTTCCTATAGGAATATTTTTATTAAAATTTTATTGCATTTTGTTCTTTATTTCCTGTTCTAAAATTCGAAAGTCAAAACTTAATCCCAAGTTCCAAAGTTAAGATCCCAATATCTACATATATGCACAATTTATAAAAATATTATTTGCCTATGTAAATAAAATTATTTTTTGTTCGTTACAGGGTGAGAAGTTAATAAATATAATATTTATTCAAAAACATTAAATTTTATTTTTTACAGGGTGGCGCAAAATGACCGATATGGTTTGAATGTTTAATAACTTTTTTATTTAATGGTTAATTATTATTATTATTTTTTTGTTATACAGTATATTAATGGGGAATATTTTAAGCTTAAGCAGAATAATTATAACCTGCAAGTGATGACCATTTTCGGCTTTGCAAATTCGTGCTCTTTCCAGTACATTTTCCATAACTTTCCGTTTTTAATCGCTGTTTTGTTGTGTACTGTTCCATTCCCAATTCCCCAAGTTTTCTTCACAAAATTTTGAAATAAAAAAAAAAAGCATAAATAAATTTAAAAAGTTATTAAACATAACCATACGGGTCGTTTTGCGCCACCCTGAATAACACGTAGAAACGTCTTAGATTTTTTATATTTTTCATAACTTTTCGTAATTTTTTATGGCTGTTCTGTTGTGTACTGTTCCATTTCCAATTCCCCAAGTTTTCTTCACAAAATTCTGAAATAGAAATAAAAAATATAAATAAATTTAAAAAGTTATTAAACATATTATATAAACATTAGTAAGAAAATAGAATATTTTAAATAGAAGTTTTAAGCTTTTACAATAAAATTGGAATAGCTTGGAAATCGCCAGGGTACCAACAGCCAAGGTAAATTAATTTTGTATGAAAAATCTAATTAAGGCTTCCACGAAAATTGCATAAAATTAGGGGCTTTTTTTATTTTAAAGAAACCGTTGAATACTGTCACATATATATATGACTTTTTGCACTTTAAGGTTGTGCAAAGTTATGGACAGACAGAAAAAGTATAACTGTATAGAAACATTTTTTGCAAATGTGCTAAAAATTGCATCGGGAGTAGAAAATATTGCAAAATAATCAGGGATAGAATAAATTTTGTGCACGGAATGAACTTACACATTTTTTTTAAATTGTTATAAATGTTCAGAAGCCTGTTCTCTAGATAGTTCAAAAAAATAACTGTGAAATGCTTGTAATGTACATTCATGGACGAAATATTTTTGACGATTAATATTGTGGTATTGCAACATATTGATAAATTTAATTTTCTTGCACATTTAACAATATTAATTCAAGATGAACCCTGTTTTATGTAAATTTTTAATATTTTTATAAAGTTGACTTTTATTTTTATTGTCCTTTGAATTTTGTTTTTTTATTATTTTTAATTTTTTTTTTTTTTAAATAATTGTAAAGTAAATCAAAAGTTGTGTGTTAACATTTTGCCTTAAAAAGGATTTCCGGATAATAATTTCAAGAAAGAGACAGAAAATAATAATAAAGATTTTCCTAAGAATTAGAATAAAATCAAAAAATATGACCTTCAGAAACTTTAATTTGAAAAAACTATTTGATATTTTGCATAAATTTAAAAAAAAAATAAAACTTGTATGGCAGTTTTAAATTTTTTCTCTAAAACCGATTCTCTTACACTTACTAAGAAATTCCTTTGTTCGGACTTTTGCATTCATATGTAAACCCTTACGGAAGTGAATACATGTATATTGTACATATATGTAAAGTGTGAAAGAAAAACTTTTGGAAAATTCTTTTTAAAGAAAGTTTATTGTTATCGCATATTTTTGGAATTTTTTTTTTTTTTTTAATTTAAAGAAGTGTGAAATTTTAAATTATTTGGAAATTATTTTTGACTTAATGTCTGAAATTTTTATTATTCTGTCTGTACTGACGGAGAATACAGTTTAACAGATAATTAAACAATCAAGTAATTTTATATAATTTGAAATTAAGTTTTACATTACATGCATGTATTTAATGCAGTTTTGAATATATTGGTAAAAGTTTCTGCAACAAAGTACTGAAGTTACTTGATTTTTAAAAATGTGTAATAAATTAGGCAGAATTCATTTTGGTAGGGTTTATTATTTAAATCAAAGCTAATAATTGCATACGAAAGTACAAGTAGGGAGGAGAGATGGTAGTGAAGACCTTATTGAGGCTCTCAAAGTAGGTAAAATTAATAATGAAAGTAGACTAAAGTAATGAGATATGAAACAAAGTTTTATTACATTTTTGTATTAATTCCTACTTTAGTATAAAATGTCACACAAAATTACGGATTTAGAACAGTATTAAATATTATTGAAGGACCTTAAGCAAAATTTTGAACATTCACGAATCTTTTCAAAGAAATTCAATATTTGACTTAAACGTCAAACTGAACCCAAAACATGTATTTCTTCTTTCAAAAATGATATTGTTAAAATTAACATCACATATCGAAGCGATTGAAGCGAACCTATCGGTATATTTTATAAATAATTATGGTAGAAATATTAAAATATTTCGTATTGCTCCAAGGTTAAAGTGACAAGTTTATTCTCTATTAATAAAATTTTTTAAAGTTTCAAAAATAATTCGACTACTAAATTTTTTAAAATTTTTAAATAGTTCTTCTGGGAGAACTTTTCTAATGATACTGTATGATTGTAAATAGTTAATTTAACTTAAATTGCTCTTTGGGATAATTTTTATAAAATAATAATACATTTTTTTGAAGTTTACAAATTGTCTTCTTAGCAGTTATTTTGGGAAATTGAAAGTGTAATTTTTGAAATGAATAACTATGAAAAACTTTTGAAAATAAAATTTGTGTATGAAAACTGTATGATTTAATCTAGTTTAACTATAAGAGCAGCTGAACTATGTAGGAAGCATGGTAACAACAAATGGAGGAACAGATGTTGAAGTTGACATCAGAATGAATAAAGCTAGAGCTGCTCTCGATCAAAAGGTTGTCAAATAACATCGCGTTGCGTAGAAAGCTTAAAATTTGTTAAACAAAAATTTCAAGTCCTTCTTACGTCTGTGAAACATAGAATGTAGCCGCCAATGTTATCAAAAAATAACAGAGTTATAAAAATCGATGAATATTTCGAATCTTAAGAGTTTGTTTGCCATAAATCATTAACAACACACACCTGTGACAAAAAACGAACCAGAAGAATATAAAAGTCGTGATCCAAGAGAAAAAATGGTGGTGGATCAGACATACCTTAAGGAAACCAGAAGAAAACATTGCTAGAAAATCTTTTGTATGGAATCCACAAGGCGGACGACAAGAAGAGAGACCAAAGAACACATGGGGAAGTAAAGATTTTGAAAGATTGGTTACAACTAAAAGAAATTGCTAAGGATTGTGAAAGGTAGAGAGAATTCGTAGGTGCCCTATGCCATGAAGGGGTTCTAGAATTCAGTATAAAGTTAATTATATGTATTAAATTTATCCAATGTTAATTATATGTATTAAATTTGTATTAAAAAATCTCCTAATATTCAAAATTTTTAATATTTTTATTTTAATTTTTAAATGCTAACTTTTTTAAAGTTGAAAGGTAAATAAGACTGTCTATGTTGTAGGTACATAATGTAATTTGAGAAAAGTCAGTAAATATATTATATTCTTATTTTTGGAATTGATCTTGAAGAATTCCACATATAATTTAAACATGAGATAATACAAGGCCTTTTAACATGTAGAAATTTCCAAGATTTTCAATAGATGCAATTTATTTATAAGGAATGTCTGTAGCAGGCTACATTTTCAAATTTATTGTAACGTTCAATCCGTTTTTAAAATTACATGCTGTTAACTACACAGAGTTTCCTAAAACTAAGAAAGCGTCTGAGTTAATCACTTTTATAATTCCCTTTTTTTGTTTCTGGAGGTGTAGTCCTTAAAAAATCTTTGATTAAACATACTTAAGCTTGTGTCCAGTTAAAGTTGTTTAACTTTTGAATAAATTTAATATTGAATAAATTAAATATTGAATAAATTGAAGCATATTAATATTAAAAAACATTTAGAATGTTCATAATATCAGTACCTTTATTTTTCATATCTAAAAATTTTTATATGTTATATGATTTAATTACAAAATAAATATTACCTATTACAAAATATTAATTAAATAAATTATCATTCTACATAATAAAACTAAGTTCAAGCATAAGTTTATAAGATTTATAAATGTTGAAAGACTGTAAATTTTTATTTATTCTATAATAAATTTTTGAATTATAAGGTTCCAAAAAGTTTTTCTTATAGTACAAGGTGTTTCGATAAATACTTAATGTCTTTATAATTTTTTATCAGATATACTTATGTCAAATTCTCTAGAAAATTTTATTCAAATAGTAAGATGGTGATCTGATCATAATATGCTTATGTATAATATTTATAATTTGGAAATCGTAAAGGAAAGGGAGGATTTAAGTTAAAGAAATTATATTTTATGGGAAATAATGAAAATTGTTTAAATATTTTATATAACTTGTTGAAATATTTGACTTAAAATCGCTTGTTATAACCATATTTGAAAGTTATGAAGCGGAGGATGTTTGTGAGAATTTGCGAAGACGGCATTCAGTGAGTTATGTATATCAATGTCTAGTTTAGGTTATTGACGTAGATGTCCCTCGGCCATTTAATTTGCTCCAAAACTGCTTCAATGTAAGATTACTATTGAATATTTGCTTACCAAGCTTATTTTTGGCTTTCCGAATTTAGTTTTTAAACTTATTATGAAATTGGAAATCTTTAAATGAAGTCTTTAAATGCTAAATCCAAATAAAATTTTCTGAGAGAACAGTAAATCTCTTGTTGGATATACCTGTTTTTTTGATACATTTTATATAGACATGCATCCACCAAACTACGTATACTTACTTTATTAAGATCCTTAACTTGAACTTTAACATTGTTAGAAGATAAGATATGATCGAACTCTTGTCACCTTACATCAGATATAAGTTCACTTGAGTTAGTATTGCTATAGTAACGGTAGAATATATCTTTCTCTGTCATTTGTTTACAGAATTCAGAAGAATTAAATACAAATGATACAAATGATATATACCAGGTATGTAAATTTGCATAAAAGTATTCGTACTGAAGACGTATTAGTTCTAATATCATAATGTATATGGATGCTGCTATGCAAGGCCAGGTGTATCAGAAATTTGTAAAGACGCTTACGTTATTGGATCCAATAGTAGGTTAGTGTTAAAATCATCCATAAGCACCATAAGAATTTTATTAAAGGATTTAGGACCTTTTATTTCGAAACTTTTCTGCATTATTCACTTTTAAACTTTTTCCCAAGAACATGGTCATAATTCATAAATAGTTAAACTAATATAAACTGAAATGATATTTTGAATTTTTTAAAATTGCCTGCATTTTATATCAAAATATCATTTTATACTTCTATATTATACACATATATATATATATATATTTTATATATTATATTTCATAATATAAAAATTATTATATTTATTTCTTCCAACTAATTTATATTATATAGATACATTTTCTAGATACATTTCATATTATACAAAGATACATTAACATGTAAATAAAATTTGTTTCTAAAAAACCATACAGTTATGAAAATTTCAAATTTTTTGGCAAACCATGACATTAAACTTTCTATATGCATGTTTTAAAAAATTTATGTACTATATTTATATACTGTATATACCAATATTATATAATATAAAATCTTGAAAATATTATAATTTTAGGTCTTTAACTTTTACAAGCCTATGCATATTGTATATATATATATAAATTGTATATATAAATATATTATTCCTATTATGTAAATGCATTTATCAAAAATTTTCTAGACTTTAAACCACATGTGTTAAATAAAATTTATTTTTACATAATAATTTATATACATAATATATATTATATAAAGATAAATATAACCTAACTTATCATACATCAAATAAAATAGATATATAGGTATATTCAGATATATTTAATCTACATACAGGTATATGAATAAATAAATTTATTATATTAAATAAAAGTAAATGTAACAAATGTTTTAAGACTTTAGGCATAAAGAATTAATTTTCAATGAGTTTTTTTTTAAAATTTATGGAAAATATTTTAATATTTAGTATTTATAATTCTTGAAGAAATTTTTCTTATAAATTAACAATTATTTTCTGTTTTATTTTTTTTTTTATTATATTATGAATAACCCTATATACATCTGTCTAAAACTTAAGTTTTTCTTAAAATTAAAATAAAAAAAAATTAGTTTATATAATATTGTGGTTATATTTTAGAACAAACTGGATTGATTGCTTTTGAAAATTTCTTGATTTAGATTTTATATCTTTAAAAAAGAAAATTAAATTATTTTCATTATTTTTAATTTTTTTTTTTTTTACAGGATGCAGAGATTTTAACGTTTTTAGAGTAGTTAATGCTATTAAGAAACTTAAAAATGGAAAAGCAAGTGGGGAAGATACTATAATATCTGAATTGGTAAAATACGACGGAAAGGAACTGTATAAGAAATACCACGACCTAATAAAAATTATATGGCGTACAGAAAATATTCCAGAAACCTGGCAAAAAAGTGTTATTTTCCCAATACATAAAATGGGAAACAAAAAAGACTGCAATAATTATCGTGGAATATCACTGCTCAATATAGCATACAAAATATTCTCTAACATACTACATAGTCGTATTGACACTATAACCGAAACAATTATTAGTGATTATCAATGTGGTTTTAGAGTAAACAGATCAACTATGGACCAATGCTTTACTCTGAGTCAGATATTTGAGAAATAATATGAATACGCAAGAGATATACACTGTCTGTTCATAGATTTCCAGAAAGCTTTTGATAGCATAGACAGAACTAAAATTAATGATATTCTTAATAGACTTGGCATCCCAGAAAAATTAACAAGATTAGCATGTCTAACCCTGACAAACACATCTGCAAGAGTCAAAATTCAAGGGGTGTTCACTGAATCTTTTAGAATAGAATTGTGAGTTAAGCAGGGTGATGCTCTATCAACATTACTATTTAACCTTGTTCTTCATTATGTCTTAAAAGTGATAGATCCTCAAGGAACTATATTTATAAAATCCATACAAATATGCGCTTTCGCTGATGATATTGTAATAATTGTAAAGAATTTAAGAGAGCTAAAAGAAACATTTACACGTTTGGAAACTGATGCTAGAAAAGTGGGACTGATAATAAATGAACCCAAAACTAAATACTTCGTAAAAAGCAAATCACATATGCCAACGCAAGATTTGAATATTAATGATTAAAAGTTTAAAGGTGTTCATCAGTTTAAGTATCTCGGAGTTGTATACAGTAAAAGTGAAGACACCGCTGTGGCAATACGGGAAAAAATACAAGCCGCAAGTAGGTGTTACTGTACATACTCTAGACTTATGAAATCCAGGCTGTTGTCGAGAAATACAAAGCTTAAATTATACAAAACATTAATCACACCGGTTCTAACATACGGATGTGAAACATGGACGCTTAAAACTGCAGATTGTAGACAACTGGGAATATTTAAGCGTAAAATACTTTGAAAAATATATGGACCGGTTAGAAAAGAAGATGGTACATACAGATCAAGAAATAATTTCGAGCTTGAACAATTGACTGAACATAGAACCATAATAAGATTCATAAAAGCGCAAGGGTTAAGATGGATAGGACATGTTATAAGAAAGCCGGATAACAGAACAACAAAAAGAGTGTTTCTCCACCAAATGCAGGGTGCTAGAAGTAGAGGGAGACCAAAAAAAAAAGATGGCTAGACGCTGTTGAAGATGACTTAAGGATTTTAGGAATAAGAAATTGGAAGAGAGTTGCACAAGATCGGGATGTATGGTAGTGAATTATAGCGGAAGCTCAGGTTCATTAAGGACTGTAAAGCTATAGAAGAAGAAGAAGAGTAGTGAAAAGAAATAAAAAGTGGCGTCTTTTTAATCGAAAAGCTTTGGGTTCAAATCCTGGTCGGATCATATCAAATAAAAAAAATATAGTGCATATTATAATAATTTAATAATAAGTCCAAATGTCAAAACGGCAAAGTATTAATATTATCAGGCAATATGTACTATTGTCTAGTATCACAAATAAATAAATAAATAAATAAGCAATAAAAACCAAAACTTCGTGAATGGAGTTGAATCCCTATACTAACTACTTAGGTTAGTTACTTACTATAGGTTCAAGTATCTTTTAATTTTGGAACTTCTTTTTTCTAAAAATTTAGAAAAACTTTATTCAAAAATTACCATGTGTTTTTTTTGGAAGAAGCTCTCGGCCTTGATTTAGTATTCGAAGAACTTCAATGTTTGTGACACAATCTGCTCACAAAATTCTCAGTGTCCTTCTATAGAGTCACATTTAAAAGACTTCCAGTTTGTTTATATCAAGTTCATTAAAATCCAGATTTCTATTCCATATAATGGATCGGAACATAGATATCATTTTATAATTACAAAAATTAAAATGAATTTTGCACAACTGGAAAAAAATAGTATTTAAAACAATCATTCAAGCTTTTATACAACTAAAAGTAAACAGATCCCATTTTTCAAAACGATTTTAATTCGTCGAAAATCACAATGTAAAAATCAATAACTTCAACTATCAACTCAGCAGTTGATAGTAAAAAAATATCGTAAAAATTGTATAATTATATCGTAATAGTTTATATCGTAATATAAAATAAGATTTAATAAAAATATATAAATAATTCTTGTGTAAGATTATAGATGGCCTTATACAATAGCTAAAGCCGAGTAATCAACGGCTTAGTGAATATTATGATTAAAGAAACTGAAGCCTAGTTTAAATAAACTTGGTGAATGCCCTATACTCCTTAAAGGAGTGGAAAAAGGAATAAAAAAAAAAAAAAAAATCAACTCAGCAGGAGCATGAGATCTTTTTCAGGCCAAGATGAAAATTCTTGTAAAACTCGGTGAAAATAAGATATAGATTGTACCTAGTATGTTGGACAAATATATTCATCCAGAAGTTGGAAATTACAAATTTAAAAATATCATTTGTTTCCAGCTTAATTTTCCTAAAAAAGCGGTGACAAGTTTAATTGCATTTGAAAAATTTAATTATGTGTAACCCATGTTTGAATTAAAATTTTTTTGTTTTTAAGTTAATGTCCTTATTGATTCCTTAATTGTACACCCTGTTTATATTTATGTTAAATATTATCTTAATTTGCTCCAATTATTCATTTTATTTTTATAAATATGAAAAAAGGAAAAAAAAATGATTTAAATAATGATTTGCTACAGTGACATTTAATTTTTCAAAGAAAGCAAAAAAAATCTAATAGAAAATTAAAATAAAATTGCTTTACCCATATACAATAGACATCTTTATATGCATAAAAATGTTGTTTGAAACATATTTTGTTGACTAACAGAAGTAGTTAACCTGGCACTCTGTCATGGGAATTCTGAGCCAGAAAGAGATAGCAATAGTTTGGCGTATTGACCTACATTTTGATTAATTACCCCGGAAGTAGGTCAAGTTATGTTAAAAGTAGGTGATCTTGACGTCGGCGGTGCCGGTAATTAGGTCAGACAGGTTTAGAAGTAAGTTAAACAACTCTTGTTGTTTATATTGTAATAGGGAATCATGTAAAAGTAGTAAGTAAAAATATTTCAATACAATGTGCGTATGCAAATTAGCATGCAAAGAGAATATAAAGTCAAAAGAAAAGAAAAAAAATTTTAAGTCACAATCACAAATAGCAAGTTCATTAAAATGTAAAACATGTTTTCTGTCCAACATGTATATATATTATATGTATGTAATAAGTAGAAGAAAAAATTTAAAGTCACAAATAGCAAGTTCATTATAATGTTAAACATGTTTTCTGCCCAACATGTATATATATTATATGTATGTAATAAGTAGAAGAAAAAAGTCATCGTTTTCTGTAAGGAATGAAAAAAAAAAAATCAAAACTATGGTTAATTGCTTTTGGTACCTATTCATAATCAACATACAAATAAAAATAAAACAAAGAAGTTACTGTGTTTAAATAATTTTTATTTAACTGAAAAAGCTTTAACAATTTTACGATGATCAGATGTTAAAATTCTAGAAATAGTGACACCAACATTTTCAATGCGTCTTTGAAATCTACTTCTATCACATGCGTATTGATGCCAATGACCTTTACGAGCAGCTCTGTAAGCATAGTCCCATACATACATGACTTGAATTTTGATATCTGTGCTGAAGTGAACTTTTGTAGTTTTATTATTTAAATTCATATTGTATATGTATGAAGGTCTTAATTTAGAATTTTTTCTTTTAAGAGATACATATATACATTAAAGCAATTTTTAACTGCACATCTGAAATTGTGGTTTGATAAATGTATAGGACATGATGTTTTAAAGTTATCAATCTTTTCTAATGGCGGCAAAACTCTGCTTAAATCTTCTATTTTGGCACTGTCAATGTACTTTTGAAGGAAAAGTTTCTTTTGCTCTCCTTTGACATAGATTTTTTCAGCTGGTTCTAAATAGTGTTTTAATATACATTTTACATCCAAATATTCAACTAAACCGCTACCCCATTTAAGTCCATTTATTTTATTTTCGCAATACTGATTGGTATATCTGACTTCTCGACTAAGTTCTTCTGCAGGGTATGGTGGTTTAAAATGATACACAGTCGGAATTAAACTTCCTTTTTCAAGTATGGCTAGTTCTTTTATGAAATTTTGTTTATCATTTCCTAATAAAAATTGAAGATCGACTACTAAAATTTGTTTAACCATCTTGAATGTTATCGGTGGAATAACCTTTTCATTATTCGAATTTCGGTTTATATTAATTTTTAAAAATAGTTTTTATATAAATATAGGTTAGTAATATTAGTTTCCGCTAATACAACTATGTTCTTTCACCCATTTACTATGATGGTGGCAGGACCATCCTGCTGTGGTAAAACCACTTTTATTCATAATTTAATTAAATATAAAAAAGAAAATATACAACCAGAAATTAATAGAATTGTTTGGTGTAATCCAGACAAAAATGCTGTTCCACAATACATGAAAGATGTTGAATATAGTAAAACTATACCAGATTTTAATGATAATCAAGAACCCTTGTTGATTGTAATCGATGATATGATGTTAAATTCTCATGATAAGTATGTGTGTGATTTATTTATTAGAGGTTCACATCATAGGAATTTGTCTGTAATATTTGTAACTCAAAATATATTTCATCAAGGTAAATTTTCAAGAGATATTTCACTTAACTGTAAATATCTAGTACTTTTTAAAAATCCAAGAGATAAATCACAGATATTACCTTTAGCTCGTCAGATTTATCCAAATCAAATCAAAGCATTTGAAAAAGTATATAATGAAGTGACGTCAGACCCATACGGCTATATATTAATAGATCTTACTCAAGACATTAATGATATATTTCGAATAAGAAGTGATATATTTGGAAAAAATTTCTGCTTTTGTACAAGAGATCAATTAGAAAAATTTGGGGGAGAATATGAAACGTTTGAAAACCAATCGACACATATTGCATCTATTAAAAAGTTCTAAACCAAAATTTCAAAAAGTAATAATAAAGCATTGTGACGCCGAAGTAATAAAAACTTTTAGTGAAATTGCTTTAAATATTTTAAAAGGTAATTGTAATCTGAGTAGAGAAGCAACAACTCAATTACGAAAGTATAAAAAGGAATTGAGATCACTCATATGCCGTAAAAAATCTATAAATAGCAAAAGAAAAATCATTATTCAACGAGGTGGATTTTTACCTACACTTCTTGGTGCACTACTTTCAGGAATAATAGGAAATTTTATAAAATGAATAATACAACATTTAACAAAATGATTATACTAAAACCAGAGGTTTATGAGAAAATGAAACAAAATGCAGACGTAGAAGTGAATGAGTTGGATAAAGCTATGAAAAAAATTCTGTTAAATAAACATCTGACAGATACACAAAAATGGTATTTATACCGTCAAAATCTATTTAAAGTAAGAAACAAAAATAGAGTTCTTCCAACAAATAAAAGGGAGCAGGTAAAAATTACAGAAACAAAAGGTACTCAAACTCGTGCAAAACCTATGTATGTAGATGTAGAAACTCAATCAAATATTCCTGTATATAAGAATGCTGCAACACAAGCTTTTTCTCAAGAAGATATATATGCAAAAGAAGTTGAGGAAGTATTAGATGACGAAATGGAAGAAGAAGTTTTTAAAAAAGCATTGTCTGCTGCTTCAGCTGGAGAACGTCTAAGAAAAAGAAAATCAATTAGAAATCAAAATGTACAAATTTTTGAAACTGATACAGGAGACATAATATCAGTTCCTTTAGACAGCCCAAGCCCACCAACGAAGAAAGAAAAAACTATAAATAGCAAAGAGTTAAATAGTTCAGCAAGGCGTGTTTTACGGTCAGCAGCAGGTAATACTCAAACAGAGCTTAATTTTCCAATTCGTAAAAATAAATCAACAAGCTCATGGACAGCATACAAGTAAATGATGAATTTTACGTCACTTTACTAAGCGATTCATCCATGAATTATTACCCTGAAAATACATTGTCGTCTTTTACAAATAAAATGGATAAATACATGATTGATTCAAATTGGAAAGTCGGTATTTCTGAAATATATGTTAATAATTTTATACCAAATGTTTACGGTGAAGAGTGGGATAAAGGTACACAAATTTTTATCTCAGGTATGAAAAACGATATGCTTGGTGTAGGAACTACATACATACCATACAATTCAAAACAAATGTTATGCGACTGGAAGATATTTTTAATACCAACATTAATTCAAAATGTACGACCATTTCCTGGTTATTCTAGGAAAGAAGTTGTGCGGCAGTTGATTTGGGGAATTTTTAACTTTTTGAATGATGATAAAAACTACACTGCATCAGATAAAAAGGATGAATTTCCTACAAATTTGACCTATACTACTATCTGTTTAAGTAAACCAAAGGTAGATATTAAGATCAGAACAGAATTCGCATATACTTTAGAGGAACTTTTAAAAACATGTTTTCAGCAAGTATTACTTAAGGTAAAGGAGCTTAAACAACATAAACCTCGAGTACTTGAAGCTTACATACTTTTAATTAATAGTTTAGGTTTATTTCCTGTAGGAAAACCTGATATGTTTTTTATATATACTGATATTATTAAACCACAGAATGTAGGTGGAAAAGATGTAAGATGTTTAAGAACTATCAACATAGAGAACACTTTTACAGACATAGTGAAGGAATATAACAATATTCAATATTGCAATGTGGAAAAATCATTTGATAGTATTTCGGTATTATTATGTGATAAATATGGTTATAAAATAAATTTTTGCACCAGCAGTATTCCTACAAAAGTTGTATTGCATTTCAAAAAAGTATAAATAAAAGGAATTTAAAAACATTATATATTATTTTATTTAAACATTATGGAGAGAGCATACTATAAATATTATTTAGTTCAATCAGGAAAAGGACTTGACGATATTGGTCCCTTGTTACATTCAGTTGTACCTTACCAAAGGGGGCGAGGGTTAGGAAGCTTTTTCGGTGGACTTTTCAGATATTTAAAACCAATATTTACGTCTGGAGCCAATATATTAAAAAAGGAGGTTATTAACTCTGGTATTAATGCATTGTCGGATATTGCAACAGGTGCAAATTTAAAAGAAGTTGTACAAGATCGAAGTAAAGAGATAATTAAAAATGTAAGACGAGGTGCAGTTCAAAAACTCAATGAAATGTATGGACAAGGGAAAAGAAGAAAACCTATAAAAAGACCACTCATTAATAATTTAAATTATTTTACGTCAAAGCGACGCAAAGTGAGTAACAAAAAGAAGCAAAACGATATTTTTGGTTAATTATGATTGAATGTATGAAGTCTGAGTTGGATATTTTTAGAACACAACCTATTCAGTCAAGTATATTACGATCTGAAGAAGTTTCCTACAACCCTATTGCTTCTTTAGATAATCCATCAGTCATAGAATTTGTTTCATTAGGTCATGGGGATACATATAGGGATCTTTCTTCTGCATATCTTAAATTGAAAGTACAAATTTTAAAAAAAGATGGAACTCAATGGAATAATGATAAAAACACTGAAGGAAAATTAATTCAACAACCAAGTGTAGTCAATAATCTTTTACATTCATTATTAAAACAATGTAACGTTCAGCTAAATGGAAAGAATATATCTCCATCCGATGGAAATTATCATTATAGAGCTTATATTGAATCATTATTAAATTATGGTACAGATGCCGCTACTACTCATTTGGAATGTGCAGGATGGAATCTCGATAAACCAAATATAGGAAAACATGATAATAATGGTTCAAAAGAACGTCAAAAATTATACCAAAATAGCAGTGTAGTAGAACTTATGGGAAAACTACATTTAGACATGTTTAATCAACCTACACTTCTCATAAACAATGTTGATATTCGAATTCTTTTAACACTTGAAAAACCAGACTTTTACTTTTTTGCAGATGATTCTGACGAATCTCAACTAAAAATTTTAGAAGCGACTTTATTTATGAGACATGTAACTATTAATCCTAGTGTACTATTAGCACATAATGCTGTATTGGAAAAAACTAATGCCAAATATAATTATAAACGTGTAGAGGTAAAAAGTTTTACCATTCCGCAGAATAGTTCATCAGTATTACTAGATAATGTTTTCATTGGTCAACTACCAAACACAATAATATTTTGTATGACAGAAAATGCAGGTTACTCTGGAAAAAGATCAAAAAACCCATACAATTTTAAACATTTTGATATTTCACAATTTGTTTTAAACGTAAATGGAGTTCAAATACCTAATTCAGCAATTGAAACCAGTTTTTCGGATGAAAATAATTGCTACACAAGAGCATACAGTACACTATTTTCAGGTACTGGAATTAACCATAATGATAAAGGTCATCAGATAACAAAGGCTATGTTTAGTAATGGATTTTTCATGTTAGCTTTTGATTTAACTCCAGATGCATCAGGAAATGAAGTGTGTCAAGGTTTATTAAATCAGGGTACAGTTAGAATTGAGGCAAGGCTATCAAAACCGCTTACATCTACACTAACTGGTATTGTTTATGGAGAATTTGATGCAAGCTTACAAATTGATAAAAACCGAAATATATTTACAAACCTATAAATACCACACATAAAAATGAATTTAAATAATTGACAAAATGTCGCTATCTTGTGCACTACTGGATGTAACGTTTTGTTGTGATGATAATAATACCTTATTTGCAAAAGATATTTGTATAGTTGGTATCAAAGAACCTTGCAAAAAGTTTGTGAAAGAGCTCAAGTATAAATTTCCAACTAGAGAATTTATAAATGATAATTTTGAAAATCATTCTTTTGGGACTGTGTATAACGATAAAATAAATAAAGAGCTCTGTCAAATACTAGAAAAATTTGATATTATTATAACAAATAAAAAATTTAAAAAAGAGTTTTTATCGAACTACATAAAAGAAGCAACCAAGGTATATGACTTGAGTCAATTTGATTAATGAACACACTGGAGATAAATAACGTGTTGAGATGTAACAAACAAACGAGTAAAATTTTTAAAGGAGTTTTTGCTTTAGATCAACTCCCCAAAACAATTAAAAAACAAACTTTTTTAATTGTAAACACAGATAAAGCAAAAGATCCAGGAACACATTGGTTGGTTATTTATATTCCTGAACGTGGTTGTATCGAATATTTTGATTCTTTTGGCAGAAAACCTGATAAATTAGAAATTTTAAGTTACTTAAAAAATCAATGTGTAGTTTTTAATGAAAAACAATTACAAAGCAATTATTCAGATGTCTGTGGACAGTATTGTTGTATTTATTCATGGTATAGATGTTGCGGTTATAGTATGAATACCTTTTTAAAAAAATTTAATAAAGGTAATCATGTAGAAAACGACAAATTAATTATAAATACCTTTCAAAAGCTTTTTGGAAAATACAAGTCGTTACAAGTTTGTGTTCCTAAAACGTATAAGTATTAAAACACTATAAATAAATGTTAGTAAAATTAAAGAAATGGAGGCATTAGGTCAGAGTTATAATTTATTGCTAAGTTATACATATTTCCTCAATAAAAGTCACACATTAAAAATTTCTGTTGGATTTGACTGTAAGACGTTTGAAGCTTCATGCATATTTCATCGTATTGGTAAAAGGGAGATTGTCTTAAAATATCACGAATGGATTAAATTTTATTATCAATTTAACGCAAAACTCGATATGCAGATGATAAAAGACATAAAAGAGAGCTTACATCATGGGTTAAGATCTGTGAATGGGCAAAGCATAAGTATTAACAGAGAAGAAGCAGAACTGTTTTACAATTTAACCGATTTTATTCAAGCAGTGATGACACAGTATAAATCTGCTGAGTTAAATGTAAAAGAATATGTTGCAGAATATCTGAAATTATGTGATGAACAAAAAGTATTAAGGTTACAGAAAGAAATTTATATACCAATGCAGCGTTTTAATGTACAATGTAATTATTCAAGATTATTTTTTGAAATCCCTGTAATGTTAAAACAAAAAATTTGTAACAATCTCCTTAAATAAATAAAATAAATCACAATGAATAATATAACAATTTTTTATTTTTATTTATATAGTTATTTAAATAGACTAAAAATTATTTCTAAAAATATCTGCAAAGTAGTCAGGATCTCCCTGCTGATTATTTATTCCCCAGATTTCGTTAAATGGAAGTCCTTCCTCATCTTCAGCAATTTCTTCTTCCACTTCTTCTTCCTCATTTTCCGATTCAACTATGTGAAAGGGAGGTATAAATTCCTCCGTTTCTGTTAATTCTTCATCGTCTATGGTGGACGTAATTTCATTCTCTTGTATTTGGCTTTCTGTATTTACATAGTCCGTTTCATGAAATTCTTCATCGTCTATGGTGGACGTAATTTCATTCTCTTGTATTTGGCTTTCTGTATTTACATAGTCCGTTTCATGAAACGGATATGTTGTAGAATCAGGCTGCATTTTATTGAGTTGCTACTAATATTCAAAATGGAAATGAAACAAAATTGAAAATAAAAGCCCAGTTATATACTCATGTAGAAAAGTATAAAAGCAAATTAAACTCAATCAGATGATTAGTTTAAACCATGCTTTGGTCTATCATTTTATGTATAATAATTATTATATCATTACCTTTAACATTTTTATAACAAAATGTCAAGAGCTCAAATAGTGGCTGAAATTCATAGACAGGCAAGACGTAAATTTCTTAGAAGAAAATTCAAACAAAAGGGTTTAAATGACACATGGCAAATTGATTTAGTAGAAATGTTACCATATGCAAAGTTTAATGAAGGTTATAAATATATGTTGACAGTCATTGACACTTTTTCCAAATATGCCTATGCTGAACCTGTGAAAACAAAAAATGCTGAAAATGTTTTAAATGCCTTAAAATCGATTATTAGTAGAGCTAAAGTTATACCAAAAAACATTCACTCTGATCAGGGTAAGGAATTTTTTAATTCACAATTTCAAAATTATATGAAAGAAAAATCAATCAATCATTATCATACATTTAGTGAATTAAAAGCATCAATTGTTGAACGATTCAACCGCACATTAAAAAATTCGATGTGGAAAAAATTTAGTTTAAACGGGTATTATAATTGGTTACCTATTATGCAAACAATAATAAAAGAATATAATTCTACAAAACATAGTACAACAAAACTTCCTCCTGAAAAAATCACAAAGAAAAACGAAAAAAATATACTTAAAAATGTGTATACTGAACCTAAAATTATCCAGAAAAATAAATATAAGGTTGGAAATTTTGTAAGAATAAGTAAATATAAAGGTCATTTCGAAAAAGGTTATCAGCCAAATTGGTCATCTGAAATATTCAAAATTGCAAAGATCAATAATACTTACCCTGTTACATATCAGTTATCAGACTACACTGACACACCAATTTCTGGAAGCTTTTATCAAGCTGAGCTTACACCTGTAAAATACCCAGATACTTATCTTGTTGAGAAGATTATTAAAAAACAAGGAAATAAAGTATACGTAAAATGGCTTGGATTTGATAACAATCATAATACATGGATAAATAAAAAAGATATTGTTTAACTATTGAATATTTTATTATTTTTGTTTTAAATAAATATATATGTACAAACAAATAAAAACTCATATTTTATTGTAACTTTTGTCTCTTATACCCATATGGTACAGAACTGTGATCTTCTAATATTCGGCGCTTTTCTGATCTTGGTTGATATCGCTTAGTTTCAGTTGTTGTAAACACCTCATGATTTTGGGTCCTTTTAATATTATCGGAAATTACGAATATATCTGTTGTGTCTTGAAAATTTAACACAGCATCTTTAATACTCTCAAAATTTACTTGTTTTGCAGTATTATAGTTTAGTGAAATACCTTTAACTTTACATACTACTTTTTCAGTATTATCTTTTGTACAATATACTTTATATGCATAATTTTTCGGTCCACCACTAACAAATTCTGTAATATAACTACCAACGCCATAACATTCTAATTCATCAGTCATATCACCAATGTATTCTCCTAATGCTGGATCTTTTTCTCCTGCTTTGCTTATGTAAATGACAGAATCCGTGTCATAATACAATACTCTATCATTAAGCTCTTCTAAATAACTATATAGCTTAAGTCGTGCTTGTGTTGTCGTGTATGCTGCTATGCACACATTTATGGTAGGTAAAGAATTTGCTGCTTCATCTTTATATTGCCAGCTAACTATTATGTTTTCTTCGTTTATTGGTAATATTGAACACACTTCTACAGAAGGATTTGTTAACAGCTCATACAATTGGAAAGGTTGATTTACAATCATTGTTTGTTGTTGGTTTTCTCGCTGCCCAAATTTACCCCAAAATGAGTTCAAAATTAATTTAGCAAATGATCTTAATCCAGGGTTATTAAGAATTTTTTCATAATCTAACTTAATTTCCTCTAGGTTTAAAAAGTTTTCTATATAATTTTCTTTTTCTTTTTCAGTTTGGCAGATATTAGGCCAACCAGAAGCTTCTTGTTTAATTTTTATAAATTTATTCATCATTGATGTAAATAGACCGTCAATTGAATTAATTTTATCATATTTTACTGTTTTGTATTCCCAAACTTCGTAAGTGTTTATAAGTTCGTAACCCTTTTCAATAGCTTTTACGACTTCATCAATGACCCAAGTTCCTATTAATGATCTTTCTGTGTCAGTATGATAACAATATTCTCCTTGGTATTTTTCTTCACTACAACTTCTACAAAGTGAAAACATTAATTTATTATTTTGCTTTAGTGGAAGAACAGGGTGTAAAAGAAGTGGTGGGGGTAACATTTTACACTTAATTATTCCATCAATGGTTGATATATTTAATTTAGAAGTATTTTCTCCTATGTAAACTGTTGGATGCTTAATAGGAAATTTTCCTCGTTTGCAGACATATGGATATAGAGAGCATATATCTATATATTTAATTTTTTCTCCTGGTTTACATTTGTAGTATGTGTAAACATTTCCAGTCCTACCTCCGTAAAATGCATCTCTAGGATTTAATGGAGCTGTGTTCAATAGTTGATGATTTTTCAAGTATTTCATGTTTATGTTTTTGTTTAGTTCCTCGCGGAATTCACATTCCCACATCTCAACAACATTGTATCCAAGAAATTTTAAGTGTTCAGATTTTGATAGTGTTTTTTCATACCTCCGATTTAATGTGTCACTAGAATCTTTATGCAAAGGTGTATCCCTTTTAGTAGTCAGACATTTAGGATGTCCGTGGTAATAGCACCCATAAAATTCATATACCTCTTTAGTATCCTCGCAATACCCGTCAACTTTAACACCAGCAATTATTTTTTCTCTTCCGTTAATTCCACATTGTAATTTAATTTTACGAGAATCTTCTTCCCAAATAAGCCATTGCCTAGCAATTTTTGATTGATTATCAATTAATCTATAACCTTTTTTCGGAATGATGCCTATTGTGTTTGGAATAAGAAAATTTCTTCTATATGCTAAGTTACATGCTGAAGCTATTGTTGTAGCTTCTAAAAATGGTTCAACATTGCACTCTTGTAAGAACATTTTTCTAAAAGTCAGACAGGCTTCTGTCAAAATTTTTACATCGTTAATGCAATATTCTATCAATTCTTTCTGCATGTTGAAATTAGAGTTTTTGTTTTTTTCATACCACTGTAAAAATTCACTCCTTTCATCCTCCTTTTTTGTGTCCGGTGCATAATATTTCATTGAAGGTAAAGTTCCAATATAGTTTTGATTTTCCACTTTATTAAATAGATGAGGAAAGTATCCTTTTTTTAATTTGGTGGGTAAATTAAAAGCTTTCGGTAACTTACTAAGTGCCATTGGAAAATAATTAAGCGAGTCTATGAATTTTATATTATCCAGTAACATAAGAATAATTTTTGTTCCTCTCATAATTAATTTTGGTTGAAGAACAGTTTTAGTAAGAATATAATTTAAAACAAACTGATGATCAAACGCTTGTCCATTATGAGCAATCACAATAACCTTTTTATATTGGGTTCTTAATTTTATTATATGATCCATGAATTTTGATATTATATTTTCTTTTTCAAAGCATCTTTCTCTTAATCCACATTTTCTACAATAATATAATGTTACTTCATCTATACAATTATCACATCTTTGTTGTAAAATACATAAATTAGGGGTATGTTGTTTTGTTTTTGACAATGTATTATCCTCTTGTCTAGTTTCTAAATCATAAAATATGTAAATAAAATCCTTTTTATAATTTTCTGAAAGGTTTTTGACTTTTTGAATAAAGCATTGATGATCTTGCATGACATGTTCGTTACAAATGCTACAATAAAATTCCCCACATTTATGACTTCTTTTTGATTTATGAACTTTGAAACAGCTTTTGCATTTTTGTATTTCCTCACACATACTTAATTTTGTTGATGTTGACGCCTTGTGATTGTCTAAACAGGTTTGACCTCGAAATGTGCGATTGCATTCTTTGCATAAAATATTTTTTATATTTTTAGGGCACTGAGGTGTTTTTTGGCAGCAAGGACAGTTCTTTGAACATCTATGTTCATTTTTGACATAATACGGAATATGACAATCTTCACAATAATAGCTACAACAAAAGAAAGCTGTAAGAGAAGTAATAACATTGTAATGATGATCGTGATAAAGTAAGTTGATGCTTTTCCCGTCATTATTTCCTTTAAAAATTACTTCTCTTCTCCTTGCTTCTCCATATTTGTACACAACAATTTTATGTTTATTTAAAAAACTTTGAAATTGCTGCAACTCTCGTATTCCACAACCTTCAGATGGAATTGAAACTCCAGAATTATTTACTAAGTATAATGCCGTTAAAGTTTGAAGCTTTTCCGTATCATTTAATATTTTTCTATATTCGGCAAAGTTTTCAACTCTAGCTATAGCAACAACTAGTGCTCGCGGAAGACATAGGTTGTCTTTATTTTTTATGCGGATGATTGATGATTTTCGTAGGCATTCATCAGTATAGTTTATATATTTCGATGTGGATCTACCTAATCCAGCTGGTAATTTAACCTGTGTAGCTATAATGCAGAAGGTATCTGTACTTAATCCTATAAATGGAAAATGAAAATATTATTAATAATAATAAAAAAGGAAAAACATGTTTATAATTTACCTTCGGAATTGCTTTGAAATACTTTAGATATAATATCCCAAACATCCAGAAATTTTAGTTCACTGGCTGTTTTGAAATTTATGAATGCAGGGCCACGTTCCTCAAAACTTTCTCCGCAGAAAGTTAATCCTATTTTGTCTGTAGAATTTATATCACTAGTTATATGTTTTATAATGTGATATACTGCATCTTTGATCCAGCTGGTGGGTTCAACATTATCTGGTACCGGTCTTATAGTAAATTTAATTTTACGTCCACGTAAGTTAAATCTCTTAACGATTTCTGCACGGTCGCTTTCAATTCTATAGTGCGTTACATTTTCTGATGAGTTCAAAAATTTTCGTAGAATAACTTTTTTAGACATTGTTTCTGCTTTAAAATGAATCAGACACTGTTACATTAAAATAATAATTTTCTTTATATAAACTTTCACTTAAAATAAAAAATTAATCGGAAAATACTCTACAACAATGTAATCAGAATTTAATCAATTATTATTTCCTTTTTATTTCTATAATCTTGTCTTAAATTAATGATAAAAATTTGTAAAAGCATAGCTGTATGCAAAAGATATTTCAACAAAGTATGTCACGACTCACGTTATTCTTAAAATAGAAATAGAGAATTAATCGAAAGAAATAAAAAAATTCTACAACAATGTAATCGCAATGCACTTTAGTCAATTATATATTTCCTCTAAGTAAAATTAAATTTTAAATTGAGCATAATAAAAAATTATAGTCTATGACAGGAATTATGACAGGAATTTAAATTAGTATTTTGCAATACTGCGTTTGATTGTCTATGTCATTTCAATAAATTATAGTAGTAAAAACGTGAAATCCTGTTTCTTAACTTCTATTCTTCTGTACGCTGTAAATTAGTATAAATATATTGAAATTTTGTACAACAGTTACACTTAAATTAAAAATTTTAATCATACAACATGGCTCAGGAATTCCTAAACCTATATATGAGCAACAGCGATGATGTCGCTGCATCTGTCCGTCTCCCCGCTAAAAGGAGAAAGACGAAAAATAGCGAAGTTGAAGAAACCCAAGATGAGCAACAAGATCAACAACGGCAACGTCTCCAACAGCAACAGCAACAACAACAACAACATCAACTACTACTACTACAACAACAGCAACATCCAAAACAGCATCAACAACAACAACAACAACAACAACAGCCAAGTAAACGAAATTTTTTATTGGCCTTTAATGAAAAGGCTGAAACAAATACATGCTATAAAAAAACCTTTTTAAAAATTGAAGGAATGGAACCAAATAGACTATATATATTAAAAAAATTAAAACAAATAAATACAAGATACGGTGAAAAATGGGTTTTCGAAACTCAAAATTTTATCATTTTTATTCCTCGTAAATATGAGGAAATTTGTAATAAAGAATTAGAGGAGGGTATTAATACCTCCATAATTTATTTATATAAAAATGAAAAGGGGGATTTACTCCTCGAAGATTCAAATTTAACTTTTCCGCTTGCTGATAATCAGTAAACGGAAAAAGTAAATAAATAAAATTTTTAATTCTAGTTAAAAATTAAATAAAAATTGATAAAACAAAACAATACTGTTTTTATTTTTAAGTTTCAGATACCCAGGAAAAATAAATAAATTTTTCTTTAAAGTTACAATCTACAGGTGAAACAACATAAAATAGATATGAAAGATACATTTTATTAACTTATATCTTCTGTTTCTTTTTAATTTAAAAGCACTTCTTTGATTTCAGGTTTATACTTTTCATATTAAAGGTGCAATGCACCTGCAAAATCTTACATAAGAGATGTACAAATAATCTAAACAAATTTTTATTTTATTTGTTGATTATGAATAGGTACCAAAAGCAATTAACCATAGTTTTGATTTTTTTTTTTTTTTTTTCATTCCTTACAGAAAACAATGACTTTTTTCTTCTACTTATTACATACATATAATATATATACATGTTGGACAGAAAACATGTTTTACATTTTAATGAACTTGCTATTTGTGATTGTGACTTAAAATTTTTTTTCTTTTCTTTTGACTTTATATTCTCTTTGCATGCTAATTTGCATACGCACATTGTATTGAAATATTTTTACTTACTACTTTTACATGATTCCCTATTACAATATAAACAACAAGAGTTGTTTAACTTACTTCTAAACCTGTCTGACCTAATTACCGGCACCGCCGACGTCAAGATCACCTACTTTTAACATAACTTGACCTACTTCCGGGGTAATTAATCAAAATGTAGGTCAATACGCCAAACTATTGCTATCTCTTTCTGGCTCAGAATTCCCATGACAGAGTGCCAGGTTAACTACTAACAGATAATGACTAGTGATTAATATTTCTATGTATATACATACATACATATTATATTTTTTTTATTTTATTTAATATTTTTTATTTCTTATAATAAAATTGAATAGGTGTTTAATTGTATAATTTAAAAAAATAATTTAAAATTTTTTATTTTGAAATAAAAACAAATATTAAACGTCAAGTACATATGAATTTACTTGATATGATTAGGTTAGGTTTTTTTTTTATTAAAGAACGAGAAAGAGTTCCTTAATAAAATCCTTATAGATATTATATACTTGTATTATTATAAGACAAGTGTTAAAAAGTTTGAAAACTAATAATTGAAGCTCAATTTAAATTTAGGTGTTAACAATACAGTTAATCTTCTCAATATCAAATATCAAATATTAATTGGAATTCATTTTCAATATCAACTGTCAGATATTTAAATAAAAAGTTAAAGGAACTTTGAACAAAAGAACATATTTTAAATGCCAGTACAAGAATCAGTTCTATTATCTGATACTCATTATTTTGTCAAGTACCAGTAGAAGAAAGATTTCGGAACTTACAAAATTTAAGTATAAGGAAAAGAAATAACTCAAGATTTTGAAATATATTAAATTATAGTAAGATATTAAAAATTAATTGAATTTGTGTCACTAAAATATTTCTTGGTATTTAAAAACTTGGGAAATATTTAAGTATTAAAAATAATTAGAAAAGTAATTAATCTCAAAATTTAATAACATATTTTTTGGGAATCGCATACAAGTATTTTGATTTTATTCTTTTATTTATTCTTAAATTTTGCAAGTACTTAAATTTTTAAAATACCTTCAGGTATTTGAAAAACTAATATGTGTCAGATAATGATACTTAAAGCTGTACTTAAGTACTATTTAACTCGGTATTATACAAGTCCAATTTTAAAGCATTTAAAAGTAAAATTTAAATGTTAAAATGAAAAAAACTAAATTCCATTGCAAAATAAAACTCTGCTAAACATTAGAAATTTTCCTAAATACGTCCTAGTTGTCCTCAAGTTAAGCTAAGTAAATTCTAACATACATTCATTATTAAAAAGTCATCAAAAAAAAAGAAACAATAAAAAGAAATATTTTAATTACATTGATTGTGTGACAGAAGTTGTATAATTAATTCGGTTTGAACTATTGATATTATTAAACTCAAATTAAAGCTAAGATCAAGACGAGCGTTACTAAATATTCAATAGCTGTTCTATTTAAGTCTTAACTTAACCATTACAGAGTTATATTTCTTTTCTAAACATTGCTGATTATTTAAATACTAAGCTTTATTTTAATTTATAACTAGTTTTTATGAATTATATGAATTATATATTAGTAAAAGGTTTATTTTATTAAATTATTTCAAATAATATTTAAAAATTAAAAAAATACCTTTAATTCTAGGGTTTGTTTAAATTTATAGAAACAAATAAGTCATGATACACAAATAAAACTATAATTACTCTACCCAATCCTCAAATACTTCTAAGGTTTGAAAACTTTGATTAAAAATGTACTCTTATAGAGATAAGAAATGTAGAAATTGCTGGTAATTTAAATTTCGCAAGATTGAAATGCCAAATATTATTTGTCATACATTTTAAATAACAACTGTCTAATATTTCAAAGACATTATTAGTCAGATTCAAAGTTATTTAAAGTCAGTAAATTATAAAATTTAATTTCTAAAAATTAGAATTTTTTTTTAAATAAATGACATTTTAAGTCATGCTTTTGTGAAATTGTTATTGATGACATTATTTGTGCATGTATATTTTTTTACTAGTGAAATGTTTTATATAAAGGGTTTTGTGAGTTGAAAGAATTTATAGAAGATGTTAAGTGTTTATTCTGGTTCCACTGAGGAGTCCCACAGACTGAACAAAGAACGAAATATTTTTTATTTTTATATTAAAACTAATTTAAATTAAAATTTCATAATAGAGAGTAGTGCGACGCAATTTAGAGTATAAATTTTTAAATAACTTTTAAATTTAACTAATCTAATACAATAAGGTTAGTATAATTTTTCTTAAGAAAAATTTTTAAGTTAAATTTTTTTAAAATTTACAAAGTTTTTGTTTATTTTTGATGCAGGATTTTAAAATAAGTTGAGGAATTACTTCTAAACACAAACACAAATAAGGCACATAGCACAAAACTAGAATATTATCAAGTAGAAGGAGATAAATTACAGTGTACTTTTGTACTATTGCAGTGTACTATTGCATCATATATATGTGTGTATTTTATTCTATTTTTGTATAGACTTTTTTTGTTATTAATTTGCTAAAAAAAACAAGGAAGAGTATAGTAGAATAGACTGTTTCAACTCTGACATACCTGTATATGACCGTAATATAAACATTATATCATTCGGATAGAAATTCATATATCATCCAAAAGGAAGTATTTGTTGAAAGGCAGCTCTTCCATTACACCAACTTTATTTTATTCTGGCGTTGGCCATTAAAGTGAACTACCATTGACAAAATTTCAAACATCCACCTTTATAAGGTTATGAAGTTGAAGTTGTATGGCAACCACTTGAACCAGTAAACCAACCAAATTTTGTATAAACTTTGACCATATAACCAAACTACTTTTGGAAAAATTTCTATTATCTGTATCACAAACGTAATGGCAAATTTAGTATACCCTTTTACCCCATACGGACATAAAAATTATAAATTAATATTGTTAATCATAGTTTTAAACGATTTTATTTGACCACAAAGTCAATACCACCGAGTGAATTAGAAGGATAAGTTTGAAAACCACAAAATATCTTATATTTGCTTTAAATGACTTTGTGGATTGAAATTCACAGTTGGAAGCGATTTTATGGGGTGGAATAAGAAAATATTAATGACATTTATTATGAAGAAACACGTTTTTATTTATGTATAAGTTTATGTTATGTAAATAAAGGAATAATATTTCTTTCATGGATAAAAAATTAAAATAATAAATAGTCCAGCAAAAAAGAAATCATTACGATATTTGAGATATAAAATATTATCTCATTTAATAAATTAATAAATTAAAAACTCAATTTTTACAAAATTTTTGGCCATGCATGTCTTCTAAACGGTTCAAGCTAGGGTTTTGAAATTTTAGAGAGAGAAGTTAGATCCTCAGAAATTAGTAATTACAAATTTTTTTTGTCCAGCCCCCTGTTTAAGAGTTATAAGGACTTGAAAATAGAAATTTTGCTATTTTTAAACATCTGTAACTTGAATACCTATTAAAGTTTTTTTTTACAAATATATAAAATTCGAAGCTTCAGCATTATATTTCAACATATGTTAAAGGTTTTTTTTTTAATTTAAAAGGGTTTCTTTAAATTAAAGAAATTGTCTCTTAGTTTTAACTATTTTTGCTTAGATAATAAAATTCTAGGCGAAACTCCAAATTTTGGTGGAGTTCACAACTGATTTCCTAGTACCAAAAAAAATTGAAATGTGGGGACAAGAGGGGGTGAGCAGATCCATCATAAGTTTGCTAAGCAAAAATTTGGGAACCTTTCCCATTGAAAAGCTACTAGGTTTGCAAAATTAAAACTTATATGTTATTATAAAACAGTAGCTTATTCAGCAGTGTGTTTTTGGAAAATTAAACGTTAACATTGAAGCTCGAACATTATATTTTGCACTTGTTAACAGGTTTTCTTGAGTGCATTGGGATTATATTCTAAGTATTGATTTCACTTTTATTGATAATTAATAAATTGATGAAATAACTATATTATAATGTTATCATTTATTTTTATATATATTTTTATAAAAATATATGATAAAATACTCAGTAAAAACCCTATATAATTTTGAAAATGTGCTGTTTAAAAACCCTTGGTTACTTAGAATATTATTTCTAATTAAAGATATAGACTATAATGTTTCCAATTTTGAATTAAAATAACAAAAATGTTTTTAAAAAGTTTTCCTTTAATGTATTTAGATTCTTATCATATATGGTTCCTCTTCTGCTCTAAAAATATTAGTTTGTTGTATTACAAATGCTTACAATACAATAATTTTCTGTTAGAGTTAATAAAGTGTTATATTTAAGCAATATTTCACCTTTCTTATAAATTCTTTGTTTTAACTATAATTTTTAATACGTAATTTTTTCTATAAGCGTTCAATAGATTCAAAAATACTGAATTTACATTAGAATATTTTACAATCTATTATAGTTTGACTGATTAAAGCTTTTATCTCTTTTTTTAATTTTTAGCACATTTTCAAAAAATTTTGTAAAAATGTGCCTATATAGCTTCACTCTGTCCGTCCGTCCGTATGTTTACAAAAACTTTTACACCGTTTGAAATAGAGTAAAGAAATTTTAACCATGGGTAGATTTTGCAAAAAAAATAATTTCGTAGAAGAATTTTTTTCTGTAGCCCACCTGACACGGGGCTACAGCCCCCCAAAGTTGGAAAAAGCCCTATATTTAAATGGTTATAACAACAGTTCTGTTAAATATATTTTCAATCTGAAAACGGAAAACGATAGCTGGTTTCATAAACTTTAAAAATTTTTGACAGGCAAATGTTTAGGGTTGCCAGACGGTACTAAAATTTAACATTACACAAAACTCCATTTTTGCAAAATTTTTGACCACACATATCTTCTGAACGGTTCAAGCTAGGGTCTTGAAATTTTGGGAGAAGTTAGATAATCAGAAATTAGTAGGAGTCGGTTAACAA
This sequence comes from Dolichopus griseipennis, assembly GCA_963082915.1. Classification (NCBI taxonomy): domain Eukaryota; kingdom Metazoa; phylum Arthropoda; class Insecta; order Diptera; family Dolichopodidae; genus Dolichopus; species Dolichopus griseipennis. The sequence goes on from OY720441.1 coordinate 350,887,065, forward strand.
AATTTTTTTGTCAAGCTCCCTATTTAGGAGCCATAAGGGCTCGAAAATTGAAATTTTGCTATTTTTAAACACCTGTAACTTGAATACCTGTCCAAATTTTTTTTTAGTGATATACAAAATTTAAAGGTCTATAATTATATTTCAAGATGTGTCAAAGGTTTTTCTTAATTTTGAAGGGTTACGAAGCTACAGCCCCGGCAAATTCCAAAAAAGCCCTCTATTTAAATTGATATAACATGAGTTCTGTTAGGTTTATTTTCAATCGAAAAACGGTATAAGAGAGCTGCTTTTATAGACTTAACAAAAATTGGTCGAGTAAATATATAGGGTTGCCGTACGGTACTAAAATTTAGCATTATATAAAACTCAATTTTTGCAAAATTTTTGGTTCCTCATATCTCTTAAACGGTTTTAGATAGGATCTTGAAATTTTGGGAGAAGTTAGATCCTTAAAAGTTAGTAGGAGTCGGTTAACAAAATTTGTTTGTCAAGCCCCCTGTTTAGGAGATATAAGGGCTCGAAAATTGAAATTTTGCTTTTTTTAAGCACCTGTAACTTGAATACCTGTCCAATTTTTTTTTATTAATATACAAAATTTGAAGGTCCAACATTTTATTTTAACATATGTTAAAGGTTTTTCTTAAATTTAAAAGCGGTTCCTTAAATTGAAGAAAGTGTCTCTCAGTTTTACCCATTTTTTCTTAGATAATAAAATTCTAAGTAAAATTCCAAATTTTGGTTTAATTCAAAGAAACTACAAAAATGGAGAGGGAGGAGGGGGGAGGAGATGAAGTTAGGTCCTTGAGAAATTTGGAAACCTTCCCCATTGAAGGGCTTTTAGAACTTTCAAATAAAATATTTACTTTTTTTATAAGTAAGCAGTAACTTAGTCACCAACATATATATTTCCTTAAACGTTAATATTGAAGCTTGAACATTATATTCCGATAAAATACTTAGTATGAAACACTATATTATTTTGAAAATGTGCTTTTTTAAAAACCCTTGATTTTTTATCATCACTTGTTTTAATCTCTTTCGACAGCTTTTTCAAGGTCGAATTTTTATAACTCATAACAAGTATATTAATTTACGTTCAAAATGAGTAAATTTGGACCCCATATTCTGATCTGTCTCACAGAAATAATATATAAAATAAAAAAATATGTATAAATTAATTAAAAAAAAAAAAAATTTAAAAATTTTAATAACGAAAAAAAAAAAAAATTTTTTTTATATTAGAATTTTACATATATTTGGAACAATAGCTTTTTCTTAAATTTTAATTATAGACTTAATGTCACAGCTCTTAAATAAAATTATTAACTTATAATTTATGCTCAGGCGAAGATGATTAAAAAATCTGGTACTTTAAGTAGCCAATTAGAAACCCGAATTATTTGAAACTATACAGTTGTGGAGCTACCAATAGTTAAACTTATACAACAAAAGTTTTTTTTTCTACTCTATAATTGTCATTAATAAACGAAAAAACTATTACAAATAAATTAAAATTTATTTATTTAAAAAAGTTATTAACTAGTTTAATAAGTATGATAAAAAATGTTTAATAATAAAATCCGATTGTTTTGTATATACGCAATAAGAATTTACAAATTGTCTTTGTTTTTTTTGTAATTAGTTATTGTATACAGAAATTTGAAAAGCTTGTTTATATTCTTGATAACAGTTTAAAGTCTATTAATAAAGTCTAAAATATACTTGAGGAAAAAACCCTTATATCGAATAGCACTCTAATTCGAATGATAAGAATTAATATTTGAATAAAGGGAAGGGTGCAATTTAATTGATTATTATTATTATTTTTTTCAATTATTTTATAATCTAATTTTTTAACAGTTAAACTAGTTGCGATATCACTTGAATCGATTTTTCGATTTTATTTATTTTCAAATTTACTATATTTTTAAATATTGAATATTTTTCTTACATGCAATTTATAAAATTAAAATATCGAAATGTTTTATATTTTTTTTATATTCAGTACATACTTTAATTTGAGATTCTTAGTTACAATTAGAAAATAAAAACATATATTGGTTTAAATATCAGTTAATTTAAATTGAAGATCTTTTACAGGTGTATAAATTAATTTTAAATCAAATACATCTTTTTCATCATAATTATATTCAATATTAAAATTTCTAACCATTCTAGCTAACATTATTTCCAATTCCATATCAACAAGTCGTTTACCAATACACATACGATTTCCAAAACCAAATGGTAAATAAATGAATGGATTTGATGGTTTTGTAGCTGGACATTCCGATAATTCTGCAGTATTATTTGCATTTGATTCTCTTAACCAACGTTCTGGAATAAATTTATCTGGATAAGAAAAATGTTCTTCTCTTTTGTATTGAAATGGACTAATCATGAAAACATCTGTTTGCTTTGGAATTTGATAATTTCCGATTGTGAAATTAACATTTGTCGTTCTTAAAAATTCGTGAACAATCGGATACATACGAATTGATTCCTTTATTACAGCCCTCAAATAAGGAAAATTTCTTAGTTTCTCTTCAGTGAGTTGGGAGTCAGGCTCTGGAAGAATTTTATTAATTTCTTTTCTTAATTTTTCTTGTTTTTCTGGATTTTTAGATAGAGCTAACATGCAACCGGTTAGTGTTGATGTAGTTGTATCAACACCAGCAAAAAACATTTCCATAGCTGTTATAACAGCTACCTTTTTATCAATTTTAATTAAACGTTCTACAATACTTTTTTCATTATCATTTCGCGTATCAGTTTTTTCATTAGCCTTGAAACGTTCAAATGCCTCTTCAATATATTTTAAAGAAATATCTGTAAGAACATCATAAGCTTTCATTAGCTTTTTATAATTTGAGGTGGCATAATATTTCCAGAGGGATGGTTTAAATTCTAATTCACCAACTGTTGAGAATATTGTACCAACTGCATCAATCAATTTCCGTGCATCACTGTTAGCGTTATCATTTCCAATAATTCCCAGTTCATTATCTAAACCAACTAAACAAATCTGTTCTAGAGCCCATGTATTAATTTCTCTTTCAAAATCTTTTGGCATTTCATTTGTTGTTGGATCTCTGATTTTTCGAATTCTGTCAATAAATTTCAAAGTTGATTTATCCATTCTAGGTATATATATTTTAACAGTTTTTGGTTGCATCATTATTGGATTCACTTGACTTCTTAATTTTCCCCATTGTTCACCGTTACTAGTTAATAAAGTCCCACTTTCCTTAAAAACTTCAGGTCTTAATTCATGTCTATAATGAGTTAGGGTGTCAAGACTTCTTCTACTAGGCCAGATACCATCATTACGGTAAATTTTTTCAAAATGATCTGGATTAAAGTCAAAAACTGCATCTTTATTTTTGAATAGACCTGATAATTTCACCAAATCACCATATTTCTCGTTTAATATTTTACCTATGTAGGTACGAGGTTTATTATGAAATATTCCACCTGGAAGAAAACTTCTCAATGTTTCCAATTTACTTGGTCCAGGAATTTTTTCATATGGTAAAGCTGAATTCCACTCTTCCTCACGAATGGCTTCTATAGTTTTAGTTTCTATTGTGGGATTTTTAACTGAAACTTGGGTTGAAAATAATCCGCTCTTAAAATTATTAAGCAAATTTAAATTGAATTTACTAGCTAAAGCATAACAATTTTTATTATACATTATCATTGTGATTCAATTTTGTTTTTTTTTTTTGGATGCGAGAGTTTTTTAAAAGTTAAGCTTGACCGTGACTAGCAAAATTGATACTGAGATCACATTTGAATTTGATTATCCAAAAAACAACACATTTATTTTTTTAAAATTAATTTAATAGTTTTATTCACATAATATAATAGTTTTGGCAACTGGTTATTTAAATCAAATTATGTCTCTATTTCAGAAAGAGCAGTTAATTATTATTACTCAGCTATCTAAGCTTTTTCATTATATTATATGTTTGTCATAAGTGTCTTCTATATTATTATTTATTTAAAAACTTTTCAAATTGTGTATAATTATTCTACATCTAATCTTGAATTTTTGATAATTAATTTTATTTTCTCTTTATTTACTGCATTTTGTTGTTAGCTCCGCTTTAATTTTTATTTTAGTATTAGTATTAGTTTTTAACAAATTTTCAAAAGATTTTTTTCACTATGTCCGTCCGTCCGTCCCTCCGTATGTTTCCAATAATTTTTCATCGTTTAAAATAGAGCAAAGAAATATTAAATACGGGTAAATGATTTCATGGAAGAACTTTTTTAAAATCGTATTGAATGTTGAGTTTTGAGTTGAGTTTTTTTGCGTTATCAAATTCAAATTATAAATTTTATTTTTTGATTTATTTTATACTTAATTAATTTATCTAATTAATTAAAAAAGATATATTTTGTTTGATATCAATGCTGCATTTCATTTGGCTTTGTTTCAGATATAAGGGAACTTTGAAATTGCTTTGATTAAATTGCTTGGTTTGTTTAAAGCAAAGGAAACAATGCAACAAAGCATACATTAGTCCTTCGCCGTTATTTCAGATTTCTTTTCAGGGTTGAGGGCAACTTTAAAATTGCTTTGGTTATTTTGCTTGGTTTATTTGCTTTTCAAAGCAAAGCAAACGGAGCACCAAAGAGTACATTGGGCCAACACCATTAATTCAGTATTTCAATGAAATCCATGAAAACTTACAACAGGACTGATCCTGTAAAGCATAACCTCGATTTTTAATACCAAAATGTTTTACTATTTATTTATATTTTCCAGAAAATCTTCTGTGAATTTTGAAACTGAAATCCGTATCATAAAAAACTTTTTGTGTTTCCTTTTTTATTAAAAATAAATAAAATATTTTTTGGCCTCCTTATGATTTCTAAAATAAAATAAAATAAAAACAAATATTTTTTTTAATATAGACTTTTATTAAAGTAGTACTAGAACCCTAAAATGTAGAAAATAAAAAATTGAAGTTAGATCTTGAGAATTTGTTACTGTGTTAATCTAAAAGTAAGTTGCTGGAATAAGAAACAGTTCTTTTAATGTTTGAAAACTTTTAAGCTTAAAATGTTGAAAACTTTCATTAAGCAAAAATTGATGGTAGATCTTCTGCATTTAAAAGTGTTTTAGTATACAAGTAAATTGCTGAAATGGTAACAGTTCTTCCTTTAAATAGTCTTAATCAATTAGTCTTATAAAAAACAAAAACTTAAAGTGTGTACTCTACACTATCATCAGGTTTAAAACTGATCAGTTTCATTCCGAAAAAACTTATGCAAAAAAACTGATAGTCTGTACTCCGTTTAAAAGTTGGTTTGAGTAATGTGCAATTTTGCCAAGTAACTGCCCTATTACTTAACTTGCCCAGTTCTAATTTTAACCTCCTAGCTTCATTAGATGCACAGTTATCGAATTGACAACTTTGTATGGCAGCTCGCCGAAAATGAGGCCTAAACATTTTGAAACTTCATATAGGTGCTTGTTTTTCTATATAACCAACAGTGTGTACTTTAGGAAAATTTATTTTTGTAGAAATTCATATTAGTGCGAAGAAGTTCATGACAACTCCCCGAAAATTAAGCCGTACCATTTTCAAACTTCATATAGGGGCATAATTTATTATGTAATTAACCGTGTATAATTTTCATCCTCCTAGTATACACATAGTTAGATCGATTTACTTTCCGATGCTGATTCGACAAGACTCTTTGACACTATATCTAGCTCGTCTACACCGATGCGTTACAAACGACGGAGCAATTTTAATATTCCCTTGCTTATTTGTATGCACGGGTATAAAAAGCTAGTAATTGTGTTTATTTGTTAATTGTTGTTGTTGAGATCGATCGAGTAAAACGTATTTTCTGTTAAAGTGCGTTTTATGTTTGGTTAAAGCTTTTTTTTAAACTTTTGATAACATCGTTGATAATGACTTTTGTTTTTTATGCAATTTTGAAAGAATATCGATAACTTTTTAAATATTTAAAAATTAAGTTTCTATAAATTGAATATCAAAATATTAGATGGAAATATTAAGTAAAATATGTAGGTTATTTTCTATAATTTTATTTTTGAATTTTTGATATTATCTAATCAACTGTGTGTTAACCTATAAATAATCTATTTTTATATAGAAATTTTGTTGCACTAAAACTACATTTAACAGCAAATCATTAAATTTGATTAGTAAAAAACTCTCACTTATCAAATTGGATTACATGTTTACTAATAAGTGATTGGGGGCAATTGAATCCAGCTATCTATTCTACACTATTTATTTAAAAACTTTAATAATAATATTATGCAAGTTGTATACAAATGTTTGCATCCAGTTTAATGAACATCGTTGTTCAATATAAATGCACACTCAGAAAATATATCGACTGTTTTTTTATTTAAAAATTATTTATTATTTTAATATTATTTTATCAACACAGTATTTAGTAAAGAAACTTTTCGTTTAAGATAGAGTTTTCTTTTAAAAAGTTAAATATTAAATTAAACTTTAAATTAATTTTAATAGAATATTTAAATATTAAATGAATATCATATTTACAAATTAAAATATTTTACATGAAACAGTAAATTCACAAATTATATTTAATTATTTAGATCAGTAAATTTAAATTTAAGTTCTGTTCCAGGTGTATAAATAAATTTCAACTCGAATACATCTTTTTCATCATAATTATATTCAATATTAAAATTTTGTACCATTCTAGCTAATATAATTTCCAATTCCATATCAACAATTCGTTTACCAATACACATACGATTTCCAAAACCAAATGGTAAATAAACAAATGGATTTGATGGTTTTGTAGCTGGACATTGGGATGATGCTGTATTATTACTAGTACTTGATTCTCTTAACCAACGTTCTGGAATAAATTTATCTGGATAAGAAAAATGTTCTTCTCTTTTGTATTGAAATGGACTAATCATGAAAATATCTGTTTGCTTTGGAATTTGATAATTTCCGAGCGTGAAATTAACATTTGTCGTTCTTAAAAGTTCGTGAGCAATCGGGTATATACGAATAGACTCCTTTATTACAGCCCTCAAATATGGCAAATTTCTTAGTATCTCTTCAGTGAGTTGGGAATCAGGCTCTGGAAGAATTTTATTAATTTCTTGTCTTAATTTTTCTTGTTTTTCTGGATTTTTAGAAAGAGTTAACAAGCAACCGGTTAATGTTGATGTAGTTGTATCAACACCAGCAAAAAACATTTCGATAGCTGTTAAAGCAGCTATTTTTTTATCAATTTTAATTAAACGTTCTACAATACTTTTTTCATTATCATTTCGCGTATCAGTTTTTTCGTTAGCCTTGAACCGTTCAAATGCCTCTTCAATATACTTTAAAGAAATATCTGTAAGAACATCATAAGCCTTTATTAGTTTTTTATAATTCGAAGTGGCATAATATTTCCAGAGGGATGGTTTAAATTCTAATTCAACAACTGTTGAGAATATTGTAGCAGCTGCATCAATCAATTTTCGGGCATCACTGTTAGCGTTATCATTTCCAATAATTCCCAATTCATTATCCAGAGCAACTAAACAAATCTGTTCTAGAGCCCATGTATTAATTTCTCTTTCAAAATTGTTTGGCATTTCATTTGTTGTTGGATCCCTGATTTTTCGAATTCTATCAATAAATTTCAAAGATGATTTATCCATTCTAGGTATATATATTTTAACAGTTTTTGGTTGCATCATTATTGGATTCACTTGACTTCTTAATTTTCCCCATTGTTCACCGTTACTAGTTAATAAAGTCCCAGTTTCTTTATAAACTTCAGGTCTTATTTCAAGTCTATAATGAGTTAAAGTATTAAAACTTTGTCTACTAGGCCAGATACCATCATTACGGTAAATTTTTTCATAATGATCCGGATTAAAGGCAAACACTGCATCTTTGTTTTTGAATAGACCAGATAATTTCACCAAATCACCATATTTCTCGTTTAATATTTTAGCTACGTAGGAACGTGTTCTATTATGAAATATTCCACCTGGAAGAAAACTTCTCAATGTTTCCAATTTACTTGGTCCAGGAATTTTTTCATATGGTAAAGCTGAATTCCACTCTTCCTCACGATAATTCTTAGTTTCTATTGTTGGATTTTTAACTGAAACTTGGGTTGAAAATAGTCCGCTCTTAAAATTATTAAGCAAATTTAAATTGAATTTACTAGCTAAAGCATAACAATTTTTATTAGACATTATCATTGTGCTTCAATTTTGTTTTTTTTGGATGCGTGAGTTTCTTAAAAGTAAACCTTGCCCGTGGCCAGCAAAATTGATACTGAGTTCAAATTTGAATTTGATTTTCTAAAAAATAACACATTTATTTTTTAAAAATTGATTTAACAGTTTTAAACAAATATTTGGGCAATTGGTTATTTAAATCAAATGTTGTCTCTTCACTAATTGTTTAAGAGCAGTTAATTATCAATACGCACTTATCTGAGCTTTTTCATAATATTAAATTTTTGTCATAAGTGTCTTCAATATTATTATATATTTAAAAACTTTACAAATTTTGTATAATTATTCTACATCTAATCTTGTATTTTTGTTAATTAATTTTAATTTCTCTATATTTACTGCATTTCGTTCTGTGCTCCGGTTCAATTTTTATTTTAATTAATACTATTAGTTTCTCATTATTTATTTTGAATATGGTTATAATTAATTGATATTATCACTTGTTTATTAATTGCCATTCAAAAAAAATATTCTTTTATATGAGTTTCCAAATGTTTTATTATTATTATGTTTATGATTTATTTATTATCTTAAAGAGCACCGCGCGCGTACATAGAGTGTTTATGTTAAAGTGTTTTTTTTTTCTTGAAAAGCCTATATAATTATTTATACAAAGATTATTAAAGCAGCTATTACTTGACACTTCCAGATTGTCGGTAATGGTTGGAACTACAGAATAAAAATTTTTAATAAGCAAAATTTTTTGCGATGATTAGTGCTTTATTTTAAACCGTGTAGATGTTTTGTGATTATTTAGACAGATGAGTGAGACAAACAGACTGAACACTCAGTTATCAACACTGAGTGAGAATATCCAGCACACTTTATTTGAAAGTTTTTTTCTGAAAATAAGCTAAAGAAATCTAAAAGAAAAGCTAAATTTACTTGGAACTGGTATTTTTTGTAGAAGTTATTAACAAAATGCTCAACAGTCACTACTTTTGGCACTTTGGCACAATTACTTATTAAATATAAACAAGTCATAAAAAACCCCGATTATATAATGTTTCACATTGAGTTTAGGGGAAAAATATATATAAAAATAAATTGATAATATTATCATTTAGTTATTACAATATTAATTATAAATAAGGATGTAATTCATACTTAATCATAATGCAGTCAACAAAGCTGGGCCTATTGCACTTAATCAAATAATAATTTTCTTGATAAGTCAATGATTTTTACTAATCAAACTTCATACGTTTGATGTCAATTTTAGTTGCACCAATGGTTTTGGTGCAACAAAACAAATGATAATTTCATTATTTGATTAGGGATAAGTTGTTGGTGCAACAGGGCGCTATATCCACATTTTTTCGTCTAAAATTTTTTGGTTCTGGGAATTAAATTGTAAAATTGTTAAATCGAAGAAACCCCCTTTAAAATTAAAAAAATCCTTTAACACATATTAATATATAACGTTGTTTTATAATTTTGTTAAAATTTGTATATTACTAAAAAATATTTGGATAGATACTCAAGTTAAAGATGTTTAAAAATAACACAATTCCAGTTATCGAAACCTTACAGCTCCTAAAACACGTGACAAAATAATTATCTTAAACGACTGCTACTACCGTAAAGTTCTGAATACAATACCCGGGTACTCTAATTGGAAAATGGCAATATTCTGAAAAAATAATAAATCCAATTAGTATACCCGGGTACACTAATTAGTTTTCTATACCCGGGTACACTATTCGGAACAACAAAAAATTATATATGATAGGGAATGTATTATGGAAAATAAAGTTAAAGCAATTAGTATAATTCACAAAACAAAATAACTATATTACTTAATTAAAATAAAAAAATATATATACATAGCTTATTAATAATAAAAAAAATCTGCAAATATACATTAATTAATTAATAATACAAAAACTAGATACATTTATTAAGATATAGTCTGATTAAATTTTTTAAATAATTTTTTAAACTATTACTTATTAGCCATTTAAACCAATTTCGCTGATATATTCATCATCATCAGAAGAAGTCTGATTATCAATTACACGTTCATCAATAGTTTCTATGTCATCATCAAAATTCGCTAAGTTTGCATTAGCTTCATCAACCCCGAACAGCTCATAAGTTGTATTATTTGGTTTGGTTTGGATTTCAGAAATATTTGATTCATGTACGTCCCCGGAAGATTTAAGAGTGTTTTGAAGGCGACTATTTAATTTTTCCAAACATATTTCTTTTCCAAACTCTCCAACTCGGCAACACTCAAATGACCTTTCAATGATTTCTGGCGAAATTTGTGTTAAAGCCAAGAAATCAACCTTCCAAACTCTCCAACTCGGCAACACTCAAATGACCTTTCAATGATTTCTGGCGAAATTTGTGTTAATAATATAAATAAGTCGGTTTTTTCCTGTATCCTTTTTTTGTAAATTCCTCTTTACCATTAATAAGCCAATCATTCCAAGCAGCTCTCATAAAATTTTTAAATGGATAGTTAATTGAAACATCTGGTTGTTGTAAAAATGATGTAGTTTTTGGAGGTATTATGATTGGCTCTGCATTGCATAGCTTCTTTAGTTCTTTTGTCACTTCATCCATTAAATGGCAACCATAAGAATCCATTATTAAAAGCAACTTTTCAATACCAAAAAAACTGTTCTCTTTATGGAAACACGTTTTCATCCAACGTAACATTAAATCTGTGGTCATCGAACCACATAAACTAACACAAAGATCGATGTACCTTTTAGTATAATAAGAGTGCGTACCAATCTTCCCGCAGCGGAGATACATAGAACAACAGTGAAACGAATAACTACCTACCTAATTTGTTTTGGTAAAATTAATGACTTTATTTATAAAATAATGAGATTTATTTAATACAAAATTGTAATAAGGTGGTAGTATAGATAAAATAGATAAGGTAGGTAAATGAGTTATTTATCTAGGATTTATAATTTTTATTATTACTTTAATAAAAAATTTGAATAAAAATTTATAATTTTTATTAAAACAGTCAAAACATAATTCCAATATAAAGTTCGAAATTTATTTGCGAAAAAACAAATCCAATTAGTGTACCCGGGGTACTGTAATTGGAAAAATGTTCCAATTAGTGTACCCGGGGTACTTTATTCGGGGGGGTACTGTATTCAGAACTTTACGGTACTTTCTAAGGATATAATTCCTCTCAAAATCTCATGTTTTTTGCTTAAGCCGTTCAGAAGATATGAAAGGCACAATATTTTTCAAAAATGGAGTTTCGCGTAACGATAAATTTAAGTACCGTATGGCAAGCCTATACATTTTCGTTTAAGAAATTTATTAAAAAAATTTCTAAAATTAGCTGTCTTTTTCCGTTTTCTGATTGAGAATTGCCTTATAGAAAGAATTATTGTTATTAAAGTTTAAGCATAGGACTTTTTTCGAATTTGGAAATTGGAATTTTCAATTTGTATTTCCATTTCATTATTTCTTTTAAAATTAACTACCCATAGTTTTTTAACTTCTTCTTTTTATTTGAAACGACTTAAGAGTTTTGTAAACATACTGACAGACAGACAGAGTGAAACTCTATAAGCACATCAAGTAAAACGTATATTGTTGAGATCGATCAAGTAAAACGTATATTCTGTTAAAGTGCTTTTAATGTTTGAGTAAAGCTTTTTTTAAACTGTTGATAAGATCGTTAATAATGTCTTTTGTTTTTTATGTAATTTTAAAATAATATTTTTAAATTAATTAAATATTTAAATATTAAGTTTCTATAAAATGAATATCAAAATATTAGATGGAAATATTAAGTAAAATATGTAGGTTATTTTCCATAATTTTATTTTTGAATTTTTGATATTATCTAATCAACTATTTGTTAATCTATAAATAAGGGGATTCGTCACAATGTAACATACAGTGTAATATACTACATATATAGAAATTTTATTGCACTAAACCTACATTTAACAGCAATTCAATAAAGCTTGATTAGTAAAAAACTCTCTCACTTATCAAAATTTGATTATTTGTTTAGTAATAAGTGATTGGGTGCAATTGAACCCAGCTATTTATTCTACATTGTTTATTTAAAAACTTCAGTAACAATATTATGCAAGTTGTATACAAGACTGGTGCGTCCACTTTAATGAACATTGCAGTTCCAATATAAACGCACACTCAGAAAATAAATCGTTTGTTAATCAAAAAATGCTTTTTAATTGGTTTTTATTTACTGTTTTATAAAACTAATACATATATTTTATAAATTATTTTAATGTTATCTTGTCAACACAGTATTGTTCAAGCAGTGAGCTTTCAATTAAAAAGTTAAATATATTAATGAAATTTTAAATGAATTTCATTACATACAATGAATATCATATTTTAAAATTAAAATATTTTACATGGAACACATTATATTTAATTATTTAGATCAGTAAATTTAAATTTAAGCTCTGTTCCTGGTGTGTAAATTAATTTCAATTCAAACACATCTTTTTCATCGTAATTATATTCAATATTAAAATTTTGTACCATTCTAGATATCAAAACTTCTAGTTCCATATCAACAAGACGTTTACCAATACACATACGAGTTCCGAAACCAAATGGTAAGTAAACAAATGGATTTGATGGTTTTGTAGCTGGACATTGGGATGATGCTGTATTATTACTAGTACTTGATTCTCTTAACCAACGTTCTGGAATAAATTTATCGGGACTGGAAAAATGTTCACTTTTTTCATAATAATGTGAACTAAACATTAAGATATCGGTATTTTTAGGAATTTGATAATTTCCGAGCGTGAAATTAACATTTGTTGTTCTTAAAAACTCATGTACAATTGGATACATACGAATTGACTCCTTTATTACAGCCCTTAAATATGGTAAATTTTTTAGTTTCTCTTCGGTGAGTTTGGAATCAGGTTCTGGAAGAATTTTATTAATTTCTTGTCTTAATTTTTCTTGTTTTTCTGGATTCTTAGCTAAGGCTAACATGGCTCCTGTGAATGTTGATGTAGTTGTATCAACACCAGCAAAAAACATTTCCATAGCCATTATAACAGCTACTTTTTTATCAATTTTAATTAAACGTTCTACAATGCTTTTTTCATTATCATTTCGCGTATCAGTTTTCTCATTAGCCTTGAACCGTTCAAATGCCTCTTCAATATATTTTAAAGAAATGTCTGTAAGAACATCATAAGCTTTCATTAGTTTTTTATAATTTGAAGTGGGATAATATTTCCAGAGTGATGGTTTAAATTCTAATTCACCAACTGTTGAAAATATTACACCAACTGCATCAATTAATTTTTGTGCATCACTGTTAGCTTTATTGTTTCCAATAAGATTTAATTCATTATCTAAGCCAACTAAAGATATCTGTTCCAAAGCCCATGTATTAATTTCTCCTTCAAAATTTCCTGGCATTTCATTTGTTGTTGGATCTCTGATTTTTCGAATTCTATCAATAAATTTCAAAGTTGATTTATCCATTCTAGGAATATATATTTTAACAGTTTTGGGTTGCATCATTATTGGATTCACTAGACTTCTAAATTTTCCCCATTCTTCACCATTACTCGTTAATAAAGTTCCAGTTTCATTGAAAAGTTCAGATCTTAAAACATGTCTATAATAAGTTAATGTTTCAAGACCTCTTCTGCCAGGCCAAACACCATCACTGCGGTAAATTTTTTCAAAATATTCCGGATTAAAGGCAAATAATATATCTTTTTGTTTGAATATACCAGGTAATTTTATCAAATCACCATACTGTTTGTGAAGTATTTTACTTATAAAATAACGGGATTTATTATGGAAATTACCACCTGGAAGAAAATTTCTTAAATTTTCAAATTTACTTGGTCCAGGAATTTTTTCATATGGTAAAGCTGAATTCCATTCTCTGTCCCGTATAGTTTCTGTTTCGTTAGTTTCATTAATTTTATCTTTTGTAGAAGTTTGAGTTGCAAGGAGTCTACTATTAAAATTTTTGAATGAATTTGTATTGTATTTGATAATCAAATTGGAAAAATTTTTAGTACCCGCTATCATAGCGTTTTTATTAATTTATTGTTTTTTTTTTTTTAATTTCAAACGGGAGTTTTTCGAGTATGAAACTTTAGTCGCGTCCAAACAAATTAATACTAAAAGCTATAACATTTTTGATTAATAAAAAGTCAAGTTTTCTGATATTATTTATAAAATCATTTAAATTGTTCTTCCGTAATATGTGTATAAATAATTATTAGATAGTCAAAAAATAAATTTGTTTTGTTTATTATTATTTAAATAAAAGCGCTTCATTATCAGCAGTTAGTTAACACACATGTGAGCTTTTTAAATTATTAATAATTATATTCACAGTATGTCTGTTTGTTTGTTTGTTTGTTTATATTTAGTTTTCAAAAATGTAAAGTCACTAATCGAATAATAATTGAGTTCTAATCTTTTCAATAGTATAACATAACGTTTGTACAAATATTTTTCTATTTTAAAATTAGTTAAAAAGTTAATAATTTATTACATTTTGTTTTGTTTTCAGTTCTGAACTACTATTGAAATTATTCAAGTTTTTTATTAAGTCTCCATTATTTCAGAGTTTAATTACGCAATATATATATACTAGGAAAAAAGCCTGTCGTACGACTGGTTCTAGTGTAAAAACGTAATTTTTGTTTATTAAAATTTTAAATTGAACTAGCTCATACACGTTGCGCGTTGCTGTGCCTCTCAATAAAGGTTTACTTTAAGTTGAAATTATTCAAAAGATTCAACACAAAAATTACACATGGTGTAAATGTTAATTTTAACATTTGTTTAAACAAGTTTTTTAAAACGATTCTTCTAGGATTATTTTAGCAATTTTTCAACAAATTTAAACTTTCCCCTAATTTAAAGAAGATTACCTACTTCTAAAAATTGGATATAAATTATTTCAAAAAAGTTTTCGACAAACTGTCGGGCCAGCATGGGTTAACAAATTCCGAGTCTATTAACAGAGTTAACTCCATTTTCAAGATGAGTCTTGCGTACAAAATTTGAAGTCAATCGGTCAAACCGTTTTCATTTTAGAACATAAAGGTGTAAATACATAACGGACCTAAATGTTGCACCACAGCCGCAACTTGTAGATCCGTTAGTGTAAAATTTTTAGTCCACGATTTCTTTCCGTACCCAAGAACCTCTATAATCAAATTTTCATGATAATTGGAGGTTAGGTTAGGAGTCTATTCCGTAGGCAACCGCCCGAACGACCACCCGGCTACTTGGTTACTTATATATTGTTTGCTGACTATTACTTTTGATCATTAGGATTAGGGCATGCGAATTAGCAGCAGTACCTTGCAATTTTCTATAAGTCATAACAAGGAGGATAAAGTTTAATCAGTTTATCTAAGCCATGTAGTACTACAGCCTTCTCAAGAGTCCACTATATAATATGCAGGATCGAATATTTTTAAAAACCTATAAGAAACTTAAAAGCATTTTGTTTAGATGATATGTTATCAAATGTTGGATTATTTCTCGTATAAACTGAATTAAATTTTAAACTTTTTCATAAAATTTTATAAATTTTTTTTAATTTCATTTAATCGAAAAATGTTAAATATTTCCATTTTGAGTTGAATAATATAAATTTGGTTAGATTATTACAATGAATACCATCATTTCATTTCAGAACTTGTCCAGAATAAACATACTACGGTGATTTCTATCCCTCAGGTGGTTAAGAGATGTATTATAAATATTTCACTGATCAAAAGATCCACGTTTATAATTATTTGAAATAAATGTTAAACCATTTAAAAAATATATATTTTATTAATTAAAAAAAAGTATTTATTTTTATATTAATTATGTATTATTATTATAAAAATTAACAAACAGAAATAAGAAAATATTTATTTAAATATTAAATTAACAAAGGAGACCAAAAATTTCTTTAAAATTTTTTTATAATTGATAAGCGCGTAAAAACTTAATAAAGAGTTTTCTATGCACTTATCGTTATCGTTGATCAGAGTGATGCTTCAATATAAACACCTCTAATAAAATCATGTATATAATTTTCTACGCTATGCTCTTATCGACGCTCTTAACACTTATCGTAATTCCCATCTCCAATATAAACGTATTCTTGGGCATCTTATTTAATTAAAAAGTTTTTACCACATCTTCGATATTTATATTCAAATTTTACAAAAACTTATACAATATTTAATAAACAACTTAATAGCACACATTATAAGTATTTTATTTACATATACATATATTATATTTAATTATTAAGATCAGTTAATTTAAATTTTAATTCTTTCCCCGGTGTATAAATTAATTTCAACTCAAATACATCTTTATCATCATAATTATATTCAATATTAAAATTTCTGACAATTCGTGTTAATAAAATTTCTAATTCCATATCAACAAGTCGTTTACCAATACACATACGATTTCCAAAACCAAATGGTAAATAAACAAATGGATTTGATGGTTTTGTTGCAGTTGTCATTGGACAACCAACCGTTGTATTTAAATCGGTAGTTTCATTTGAATTTCTTAGCCAACGTTCTGGAATAAATTGTTTTGGTTCGGAAAAATGTTCCTCTGCTTGATAAAAATGAGTACCATACATTAACATATCTGTATTTTTGGGTATTTGATATGGTCCCAAAACAAAATTAGCATTTGATGTTCTAAGGAATTCATGTACAATCGGATATAAGCGAATCGATTCTTTTACTGTAGCTTTTAAATATGGTAAATTGCTTAATATTTCTTTGGTAATTGGTGCATTCCGATCTGGAAGTACTTTAAGAATTTCTTGTCTTAATTTCTCTTGTTTTTCAGGATTCTTAGACAAAGCTACCATACATGCTGTAAAAGTGGATGTTGTTGTATCAACACCGGCAAAAAACATTTCCATAGCCATTACAACAGCCACCCTTTTATCAATTTTTATTAAACGTTCTACAATACTTTTCTCATTGTCATTACGTGTATCAGTTTTCTCATTAGCCTTGAAACGTTCAAATGCTTCTTCAATATATTTTAAAGAAATATCTGTAAGAACATCATAAGCTTTTATTATTTTTTTATAATTCGAAGTGGCATATAATTTCCAGAGGGATGGTTTAAATTCCAATTCACCTACCGTAGAAAATATTGCACCAATTGCATCAATTAACTTTTGTGCATCACTGTTAACATTATCATTTCCAATAATACCCAATTCATTGTCTAAGCCAACTAAACATATCTGTTCTAAGGCCCACATATTAATTTCTCTTTCAAAATCTCCTGGCATTTCATTTGTTTCTGGATCTCGGATTTTTCGAATTCTGTCAATAAATTTTATAGATGACTTATCCATTCTGGGTATATAAGTTTTCACAGTTTTAGGTTGCATTACAATCGGATTAACTTGACTACGTAATTTACCCCATTCTTCACCATTGCTGGTCAATAATGTTCCAGTTTCTTTAAAAAGTTCCGGTCTTAATTCATGTCTATAATATGTTAAAGTATCAAGACCTCTTCTATTTGGCCAAATACCATCATTTCGATATATTTTTTCAATATATTCTGGCTTTAAAACAAACACAATATTTGGTTGATTTAAAAAGCCGGGAATTCTAATAATATCACCATACATTTTATGCAATGTTTCAGTTATATAATAACGTGATTTATTATGAAATTTACCACCTGGAAGAAAACTTCTAAATATTTCAAATTTTCCTGGACCAGGCATTTTTTCATACGGTAGAGCTGAATTCCATTCTGTATCACCACTAATTGGTGATTCAACATTTAAATCTTTCTGTGCTACTTGTGTTACGAATAATCTAAGATTAGATCTGTTAGGTGAATTAACAGTGAATTTATTATTTAAAAATCCGATAATCTTTCTATTTACAAGCATTTTAATTTTAATATTTTTAAGTTTTTGTTTTTAAATAAAGCGTTTGCTTAGAAGCTTAAAGAAAGACTGAGTTGAGAATAAAAATATTTCATTGTGGGTTGTGAGTATAAAATAAAATTTTTATAATACACTATAATTTCGTCAAGATTTAATTGGTTTTGATATAAAACTTGTTGTATGTATGTATAGATATTGAGCTTTTGCTGCTCATTTGTAAACAGGTTTTCAGATTAAAATGTTTGTTTTAAAAAATTCACGAAATACTAAAAAAATTAACCGAAAGAATGTTGAGCATGGAATAAAATTCATTATACAATTTTTGGTTGATATCTTATGCTTGGATCATTACCTACTACCCATCAAATTAATATTTAAGGTTAGCATTGGGTTAATTTGTTTATAAACATTAAAACTGACATTTGTTTTCAAGGTTAAATTAGATCGAAGAATATTTTAACATTTCTTTAATAAAAGCTCTATTCCAAACTCAGATTTTTAAAAAAAGCTTTGAATATTATTATGCAAGATATGTATATATAAATTCTATATATAAATAAATTCAATTAATGAAATTTATATTTAGTATGTAGATTACACAAAAGCATTTTTCTAAATAAAAATTGATAAAATAAGGTCAATGGAGTTTTTTTTTTTTAAAAGTCTTTTAAAGATAAAAACAAAACTGCTCCTGTGCTGTCATCTTTCGATATTATGGAATAAAACAAGTAGTGACCAAGTCAAATTTTTAATTCGAAATGAATGCATAGAATATTCAAATATAATTGTAAATTTAAATATACGTAACAAAAATTTCATTAATTTTCTTACAACAGTCTTTAGATGAGAGTATAAATTATATACATATATGCAAAAGTATTACAATTATAATCAAGTACCTTCGCAGTAAAATTTTAAATTATTAGCGAAATAAACACGGATAAGTTTTCGACGTTTTACTTATCGATATTTTAACTTTAAATTTTTAACTTTATTAATCGTTTAAATGTAAATAAGTATATGTAACTGTTAATTTATTTACAATTTTATTGTGCAATTTATTTTTCAATTATATGTTATTATTTTGAATTATATGTAAATGATTTAATAACAATGCTAATTTGTAATTTAATGAAAAGCTTTAATTTTGTATTTGAATAATAGTGCAGGGACAGAACTCCCAGGGTCAGAAGTCCCTTAGCCACTTATGACTCACTTAGCTGCCTTTATAAATTATTAGTTCCTTTGGGGAGTTATGACCCATTAAGTTAATTATAACTCCCTTTATTAAATTTTGAGTTATAAAATCGTGTAACCTAAATTGTGTGATTGAGCGTAATATATTAAAGTAAAAATTTTGAAATAAAATCTGAAAGTTTATTCTGATCTTTATAATTTTAAGTATAATAATATAAAAATAAATATAAGAACAATATTAGATGTACAACAATATGTATTTATGTATTTATCTATGCGAGATACTATATTAGGAAGCATATTTAGGTTTATTAAAAATTAAAGCTGACCCCTTTTTCCAGAGTATTTATGATTTCATGTATGCGAGACTTTGGTTACAAAATCAGGATTTACCTTTTTTCAAAATAGCCTTTCAAAATGTAGTTTAAATGTATAATTATTGTTGTTTTCATAATTTTGGAATAAGGGAACACTCTGATTTCGAATCCAGCCCCAAAATGTGTACCCGTCACTGATATTATATAATTAAAATTAATATTTTTTTTAATATTACTAATAATTTTTAAGCTGACAACTGTATAAGGGAGTTATGACCCACCACGCTGAGTCAAAACTCTCAGGGTCATAAGTCCCACTAAGTGGGTCATAAATCACTAAGGGACTTATGACCCTGGGAGTTCTGATCCTGCACTTTAAATAATATGAATAAAAATTAATAAAAACTGATTTTTTTTAAATTTTTTTATTTTATTAAATTCATGTTTACATGAGAAAATATTTCAGTTAGATGACAATTTATTAAAACTATATTAAATTTTATTTTTAAAATAAATTGTTTATTAAACATGACAGCGTATTTGATTAACAAACATACTGTATATTAGATTTATTTTATTGTTTTAAAAGTATGAGAATTTTTAACATAAGTTTAAAATAAATTTAAAAGAACATTCCTGAAGTTCGTCTTTGTTTAAATTAAACTATCAGAGTTTTTAACCCTCTTAACTCCTCATTTAGTTTGTATCATTCCGATAAACCATCTTCTAGTAGTGACATCTAACCTATGATAACCATAATGAAACATAATATTATGTAAAAATAAATTATTAAAATTTTGTCAATACAATATCTAGATAAGATGTAGGGTAACTATACATTGGAAACCAGATAGAGTAGGGTAAGAATAAGGTAGAATATGCAATATCAAAATTTAAAAGTTTTTTATAGTATCGTATTGTATATATATTGCACTGTACCGTTCAAACAAGAACTATTTAGAAATTTTAATTAAATAAGAGAATTAAAGCATACGGGTAGACGAGCATTAATTAGATGTTATAGAACTTAAATTAAATTATTTTTTATATAATTAATAGAGAATTCATTTTAACAGAAAAGAATTTTTTTTTTAATATTTCGTAGTAAAACATCTACTAATATGCAGCCATATTTTAAAACACATTTTAGTCTAAGTTAAACATTAAACTAAAGAATCATCCAGGATCATCAATGTGCATTTCTGTTTTAATTCTTTTAGTAAAAACAATCTGTATTATAGGTCAGAGGGTATACAAAATTTGCTATTAAGTCTGTGACGACGCCAAGGAAGGAAGTAGATGTTGACAAAAGTGTCTGGAACGGAACAGAATCGAAAAGTAAATTGATTTGGCTATATGTACTATTACTAAGTGTAAAATTAAAGGAGTAAGGAATCTGAAATTTTAATAAATTTGTTTTTATATAAGGACTTTCTTTGGCAAATGAAATATCTAATTTGCTCAATGGATTCATGGAGTTGTCATGCAACTTCTTATTTTATGAAACAATGGACTACTTTTATTAAGCTAGCTTTCTCCTAGATTTCAGAATTTTTTAATCAGAAATTTTGAAAAAGTTAGTTGAGTTCAATGATCAAAAACTGCGCAATATTTTGTTAGTCTTGTCTCGTGCATCAGGAGTTCAAGTATACATTCGTGTCATTCAACTTCTCTTTTAATGTGTGTATAACTGAATAAATTACGAAGCTGAGTATCTGAAATTTTGTTAAGAGAAGTTAAGCGGATAGTACAATTTTTGAATAACGTTCATACGGGTATTTTACAATTGACACAGTCTACACTCTCCTTCGGTTTTCTTTACTTCCATTTTTTCATCGAAATACTTAATTTCGGTTTCATATTTATATATTTATGTACTTTTTAGCACATTTTTAAAGAATTTTATAAAAATGTGCCTATATAGCTTCAATCTGTCCGTCCGTCTGTCCGTCTGTCCGTCTGTCCGTCTGTCCGTATGTTTACAAAAACTTTTACATCGTTTGAAATAGAGAAAAGAAGTTTTAACCACTAGTAGGTATTACAAAAAAAATAATTTCGTAGAAGAATTTTTTTCTGTAGCCCCACCAGTTACGGAGCTGCAGCCCCACAAAGTTTGAAAAAGCCCTATATTCAAATTGTTATAACAAGAGTTCTATTAGGTATATTTTCAATCTGAAAACGTTAAAAGATAGCTGGTTTTATAAACTTTATTAATTTTTAAAAAACAAATGTTTAGGGTTGCCATACGGTACTAAAATTTTCCATTATGCAAAACTCAATTTTTGCAAAATTTTTGGCCACACATATCTTCTAAACGGTTCAAGCTAGGGTCTTGAAATTTTTGGAGTAGTTAGATCCTCTGAAATAAGTAGAAGTCGGTTAATAAATTTTTTTTGTCACGTCCCCTGTTTTGCAGCTATAAGGGCTCGAAAATTGAAATTTTGCTATTTTTAAACACCTGTAACTTGAATACCTGTCCAAATTTTTTTTTAGTGATATACAAAATTCAAAGCACTATAATTATATTTCAAGATGTGTCAAATGTTTTTCTTAATTTTGAAGGGTGACGAAGCTACAGCCCCTGCAAATTCCGAAAAAGCCCTATATTTAAATTGATATAACAAGAGTTCTGATAGGTTTATTTCCAATTGAAAAACGGTTGAAGCGAGCTGCTTTTATAGACTTTACAAAAATAGTTCGCTTAAATGTTTAGGGTTGCCATACGGTACTAAAATTTACCACTGTGCAAAACTCAATTTTTGCAAAATTTTTGGCCCCACATATCTTTTAAACGGTTCCAGCTAGGGTCTTGAAATTGTGGGAGAAGTTAGATCCTCAGAAATTAGTAGGAGTCGGTTAACAAAATTTTTTTGTCAAGCCCCATATTCAGGAGCTATAAGGGCTCAAAAACTGAAATTTTGCTATTTTTAAACACCTGTAACTTGAATACCTGTCCATTTTTTTTTTCCTTAATATACAAAATTTAAAGGTCTAACATTATATTTTAACATATGTTAAAGGTTTTTCTTAAATTTAAAAGGGGTTCTTTAAATTGAAGAAAGTGCCTCTCAGTTTTAACCATTTTTGCCTAAATAGTAAAATTCTAAGAAAAATTCCAAATTTTGGTGGAATTCACAATTTAATTCCTAGAACCTAAAAAAGTTTGGGGGAAGGGAAGTAGTGAGCATTATATCCTTGAGAAATTTGGCAACCTTCCCCATACAGGGGCTACTGGGACTTAAAAATTTACTGTTATTATAGGTAAGCAGTAACTTAGTCACCAACGTATATATTTCCTAAATTAAACGTTAATATTGAAGCTTCAACATTATATTCCGATAAAATACTTAATATGAAACACTATATTATTTTGAAAATGTGCTTTTTTAAAAACCCTTGGTTTTTTTTCATCACTTGTTTTCTTTCTCTTTTCTATTAAAGAAAACGAATTCTTAAAAAAAAAAAATTAAATCATTTTTCAAAGTATAGATTTTCTTTTTTATCTGCAGAATTTGCAGTACTTTTCACATTTTCAATTTCTAGCTTTATGTTTTTTTTTTTGTTAGCGTTGTAATAAAAATTTTTACTTTCAGAAAAATTCATAATTGAAAGCGATGTACAATAGGTTGATGATATTCTTTTACATTCTTTGCAAATATGCTCAGTGATCCCGGTATCCCTAACAATAAAAAAGAAAAGTGCTGAATTCATACCAAAAATTTTATATATAAATATATTTTTAAAAAAAAAAATGTCATTGAACGTAAATTATAAAATAAAATATTTTAACCACGTCCTTTAAATTTTAAATTTATTTGTAGTTAGAATGTTTATAACATTTTCTTTGCTTTGCTTCTCCTTTTTTTTTTTTTTGAATTTCCCGAAAAATAGAATGTTTCCTAAAGGAAAAGTTATAAAACTTGAACAAAATTTAAAAAGGAAGTTGAGGGGCAAATATATATATATATAATTTATATAAACTATAATAATAAACTTTTTTCATTTATTTCATTACTGGGTAAAATTAAATAGTAAGGAAATGGATATTCTCAGTTGATAATTAAATATTCTTCTACACTTGATTAAACGTTTAACCTAAATTTTAGAAATTGAATTTTATTGAGAGTTTATTTTTTAATTCGATTGAGTTGGAATAAATATAAATAGTGTGTACATAGTTCGAAACACTGTTTTTTTAAATAAAAAATTTAAATCGACTTGAACCAATTTGATGTTTAATATTTTTAAACCAAGTTCCATCATATACAAGTTGTAAATAATAAAAGATAGGTGGAACAATGGATTTACACAGACAGTTCTGGAAAAACGTGCAGTTGTTTTAAATATTACTACTACAGTAGTAATATTACTACTTTCTAATAAATTGAATTTAAGTTATATTACTCCTCTCTATTATTTTTTTTTTTTTTTTTTTTTTGTAAGCGCTAACTGTTAGGCTAATAAGCCTGTCTATACCATAGGTACATGTTGGAACAGGGGGTCATATTATATTCGTATTATTAGAATTGGTCTTATTGAATTCCACATACAATTTAAACATGAGATAGTACTAGGCCTTATAACATGTAGAAACGTATTAGATTTTCAATATGTATTTACAATTATATTTTTTGTTTATATTGTAATATTTTTTTATATTTTACTTATATGGTATTCTATATCTGCGAGTTATATTATTTAATTAAATTATTTGATTATATTTTGCATTTGTTTATATTTTTATATGAAGTATTTTTTATTAAAGATTTATAATTATTAATTATTGATTATGCCATTAATTTGAACCCAATGGCGAATGGTAGCTGTGTCAAATGGAAAACCCGAAAAGTTTTTTCACTTTCACTAAAATTCGAACCCGGGCCCTTCCGCATGAAAGGTCGGCACTCAACCACTTTGCCACCCAGCTGTTAATTGAATTTAAGTAGTAATATTACTACTTTCTAAGAAATTGAATTTTAACAGGCGCAGAATTTCTTTTAATAAATTAAGCCGAAGTTTTTTTTTATCAAAACTGACTTAAGATTTTTTTATATAAGCGACTCAGAACCAGATTGGTTTTACTCAAAATGCAAAAACCTATAATACATTTGTTCATAAGTGTCATTAAAAATGTTTTGAAATTTACGATACAAAAAATCGAATAAAAATTGAAAAATTATCGAGTTCAAAAGAATCACTTGTGTAACCCTGATATTATAAATTTATTTATAATTTTTATGGTATCGGTTTTGATGATAGCAATGATGACATTTCAAAAATAAAATAAAAATAAAATTATAATAATAGTAAATGTATACACAAAATAAATAAATAATTATATTTTTCTTGGATTTGGGTTTTTTAAAACTGGTATTTTAAAAATTTTCAAACATGTAATAGAAAAATTTTTCGAAATTAGTTTATTTTTTTTTATTTATCAAAGGTTGGTACACTTCATAGGGACTTTTGATTTTTGAAACTTTTAGAATCTTAAACTTTTATTTTTAATTCACAATTTTTTTTTTTCGTAAATGTTATTAAAATGTCAAATATTTAATGTTGACATGGTGTTAAGTTGAGTGAGTTTAATGTATCAATTAAGTTGCACAACGACAAAGGACTATGACGTCATTTGTTTAAAATAGGCAAAGCTTTAGCAGCTAATGCTATAAATTAATTGTATATTTTATAAATGTGTAATTTGTAATAATGATAGGAATGAATTTCAGTTTTAAACATGGTGAATTTTAATTTTCAAAAATTGAGTCTGTTTTTGAGTATTTATGTAAAAATATTGTTAAATTGCTCAAAATTGGAAAAAAAAAATTCCAGATTTATAATGTCATTAGTTTCTATCAAAGACTAAATCAAACTTTTTAATATTCACAATGATTTATTTAAGTCACAAAATAAATACATATATGCAAAGTTTTGTAACTTTAACATCATTTTGTCAATCAATCATATAAATTTGTAATTTTTAGACAATTACTTTTAAACTTTAGATAAATGGATGTAATTATTTATTTTATCTTATTAAAATATTAATAAACGTTAAAATGCAAATGTCATAAATTGGTATATATAATTATAAAATTTATTAATTTTTTTAATAATTTTGTCTAAAGGGAAGATAAAATTAATATTTAGATTTTTAATGAAAAAATGCCTACATTTTGACGTATTGAAGTTTTTATGTTTGAATTAATAAAATTTTTAATAAATTAAATTATAAATAAAATAAATAATGAAGAAATCATTGTAAAATAGCAATTTTTCATTTGACAGTTAAAATGTTTGTTTTTGTTTTGTATTAATTTCAATAATACTTTATGACTTATGATTTTAATATGTAATTATAGTAGCAATATAAAATGATGCTTAAATAGAAATAAAGCAAAAAAGAATGAAAATAAGAAAAAATTAAAATCTTAAATGAAAGAAAAAAGAAATATTTTATGAATTTATTTGCATGGATAAAAAATATTTAAAAAAAATTTACTTTGTATTAGAAATGATTCTTTAAGCCTGCATTTAATACATTTCTCCCAGATCACCGGCCCTAACTATTCGATATTTATTATCTTTCAAAAAATTATATTAAAGAAACTTAAAACAAATACATAACAACTTTTGTGATACAAGAGGTTCCTTAAAAGGGAACTGATATAAGCATATAAATCCACTTCTAAAAATTTAACTATTTGCAGATTATTTTTTTTTTTATATTTCTTTATTGAGCTGTATAAAATTTCAACAACTTAACTTACAATTATTGTCTAACAATTCAATATGGCTGACTTAAATATATGTTTTGTCACCTGTGACATTTAAAGCAATATGATTAGTATTAGTGTTACCAACTACATATGTTTTTTCGTATTAGTAAAAATGTTTCTAACAATTTATATTCTAATTACATGCTTGCTCAAGGCATATTTACATATGTCTATTTGCAGATTATATGTTGATGACATTTGATTGTATTTGATTTTGACAATTTAATTGAGTGTTATAAAAGTTTGACTGATTCACCTAATATTATATTGAAATTTTTTTTTTATCTATTTTGTTCTAAGTCCATCCATAAACTGTTTATTTCTGCGAAGCCTTTTGTTAAATATAAGATACCTTTAAGATTTTAAAATAGTTGTAGATACAAAAATCTATGAAAGTTCACAGATTTTTTTCAATTTTATAAAATCAAATCAACCATTTTTACAAAAATTGACAATCCGACAATGCAAGATGAAAAATTGTAAGCATTTTAATCAAAGTTCAGAGTAACTACAGAAGGTTTTGTAAAACAAAAATTTTCAGGCAAAATATTGACACGCGATAGTTTTGTCAAATTGTCGCGTGTCAATATTTTAGAAATGCAGTTCAGATTTTGCCTTAAATTACCATATCTTATACCATCTCGCTATATCGTTTTACAGTTCTCAAACAGTCTTGTATACTTAAACGTTAATTAAATATCATTAAAGACTTTAATATCGCTATAATCTTTTTATTGTGATGAAGATTTAATTTCGTACTTGTCAAACCATTGTGTTAAATCATTCTCAATTTTAAAATTAAAATCTAAAAAGCAATGAAGTTTGTTTTTTTAAAACGTTTAATATTATTAAATTAATAATGTAAAAAAATTTAATACCTATTCATATTATATTCATGTCATAGAATTACATACAAATGAACATTTATATAAATATATGCTTAAATATTTCAAACGATTCAAAAAAAAAAAATGTATGACGAATTGTATACAAAATGATTAAAATGATCATATTAGTGATGATGATGATTATTTTGATTATGATGTCAAGAATGAAAACGATGAAATGAATTCCTTAAAAAAATCTATTTAGTTAAATTACAGCTTTGGGAATACTTAGGCATGAAAATGAAATCATTTAACAACATATACATACACATTACACATACATACACAACCATTACATATATATTTAGAAATATTTTAGTTGTTGCTGTTGTCATTGTTGCTTTAACTGTAGCATTATATAAAAATGTTGTTCTATTGTTGATAGAATAGTACGTATACTTTCACTATGTAATATATGTATATATATATAGGTACGTATATATTAGCATAGAAAATATATTTTGTATTCAAGGAATAACTTTTAAAATTATACAACTATTACCATTTAAAATGGAGTCTAAAGGATGAAAGTATTAATCAGCTTGGGCTTTTACTTTTTTTTTTTATTTTCATTTGGTTATAACATGGTAATCCCTAGCGTTTTTTTGTTAATTTTTTTTTAGTTTTTTTAAACGAGAATTGAATGTTAAATATTGATAAAATTAGTTATAAAATGAAAAGGTTTAAGAATGCAAATTAAAATTTAAGTAGAAAAGAGTTAGAAAGTAATTTAAAATTTATATTTAAGCATATAATTGAGGGTGAATTATCCATAGGGAATCAGAAATCAATATCAATTTTTTTGTATTAATATTTTTTTTTTAATATTTCGTGTGCAACAAAAGTGGTTGATGTCATTATTAGGGAGAGAGATTTAAACTTTTTAGAATAATTATTATAAATTAATATTTATTGACTTTCTATGAACCTAAAGTTGCATGTAATTATCAAAGTGATAATTTCTCACAAAATATTATTTAAGAAAAAAATAATTAAAAAAACCACGTCCTTTACAAAGATTAGGTAAAGGTTTGAGGTAACTAATAATAAACATAATTGCCAAGCTTATATTTCTTTCGAATCTTAACGCCTTTAAATTGTCAAAATCAAAATTAAATTACTCTGTGCATTTTATCAGATAAAAAAATTATATGGCTGGCTGTCAAATTATCTGTATTGAGCTGGATTACATTTTGATTACTTGCAAATTTATTTTCTTTGAAATCATTCATCATAGATACCTTAAGCGGTAAAATCAAGGCGTAAAATTTTACGAGTAACATTCATGTTCACTTAGCAAATTTTTCCGTATGTGCTTTTGTGTGTGTTAATGTGTTACATGTAACATGTTTGTCAAAAATTGAAAAATTTTGATATTTTAACGATTAATATTTGGCCAATATTTGGTTCGTGTATTTGTGACAATGTTTGCGCAGCTTTTGAATTTTTTGATATAAAATTTCAGTGATAAAGCAAATTTTAGGGGCGAAACATCTTCGAAAAAATGTTAAGAAATAAAGAATATACTAAGAATTTTTTTTTTTGTTTTTGTAGAATGAACAAAGATCAACGTCTCTCAAAACTGTATGATCTTTTTCAATCAATGATTTAACGATATTTTGCAATTTCTTCATATGTTTCAATGTCCATTCTGTGAAATTTCTTAAAATCAAATGGAATGTATCACCTAACATATATATCATCCTGACAAGACAATTTGTATCTTTTTAAATAACCACTTTTAGTCCACAGTTACGATTCGTATAGTTACGATTAATTATGTTTTTATTTAAAATAATCGATAAAATATTTGCCGCGAACCCGTAACCATTTTAAATAATAAATAAAAACTGAATTTCGGATGCATTTTTGATTCGAATGCATATTTATAAAAATCTTAGATTCTAATTATTTTTAGTATGAAAACAAAACTTACCGTTGGTTATCTATCTATTTATATATAAATATAGAAGCGAAAGTTTGTTTGTTTGTATGTAGCAATAGGAAATTTTGCTAGAGCCCGTTAGAACGGGCCCCCAAGCTGAGGCTGGGATGCAAGTATTTAAACTTTTTTGTTCTTAAATTAAATCGTTTGAACGATTGACTTCAAATTTTTTTATAATGAATGCCCCTTGAGAGTTGAACTATGTATTAACAGACATGGAGTTTGTTAACACTTGCTGGGCCGACGATTTGTCAAAAAAAAATGTTAAGGTTACCCATTACGGCAGAACAAGTTTTTACAGATTTTTTCTTACTTTATTCTAAATTAGAAACTGTTTTATCTTTTGACTTTAAAATGTGTATGCGTGAATCTCCTTATCTGTCATTTGTTAATAAGTCGTGCTCTTTAACGGTGAAGTTGAGGATGGCGAGTTTCTGGTGAATAATGTCAAGTGAATTGTGATATCACTATCACAATTATCTACGCATTATTAATAATAAAAAATTTCAAATGAAAAATCGTTTTATCAAATTTGCTTTAATATATTTTTAGATTAATATTTACACCATATGTCATTTTTGTGTTAACTTTTTTTAATAACATCAACTTAAAGTAAACCTTCATTGAGAGGCGCAGCAACGCGCACCGTGTATTTGCTAGTTCATATATTATAAAAAAGTTACTAAAAATAATGAACATATACAGAAAAGTCAAGAACATTACACAATATTGTTACTTAATTTTTTTATTATTTCATTAATAAATAATTTATGGAAATTATTAAGTAATGAAATTTAATAAAAAAAAAAAAAAATAAATTATAGGTTAATGCCATTACAATTGAAAATGTAAAGTATAATTCTTGTAATGCAAAGTAGAAAATTATAAAGAAAATTCTAAATCGATTTCATTAAAATAAAATATTAAAAAAAAGTGTATCTGGAGTTTTAGATCTTATTTCAGAATTTAGCGCAACAATAATTTTCTATTGTATATATATATATATATATATAATATTTTATTTATTTATCAGTAGAGGAAATAAAATATATATATATATATATATAAATAGAACCTTAGATATGTAAAAGGTTATTACTGCATTCTATATAGTTATTTTTCATTTATTTAAATATTATTCGTTATAAATTATAGTACCAATGGGATCTACTGATTGGCTTTTTACCATTATTATACCTTTGTTTCAAACGGTGGATTTATTTATATTTTAAATTTGTTTTTTTGTTTTTTTGCAATTTTGAAAAAAAATAAAAAAATCATATTTGTGAATTGGGATTTAATTTTATTTTATTCCCTGCATGTTTTAATGTATAGTAGATTTGTTGTAGGTCGTTGTTTGTTTTTTTTTGTGCTTTAGATGTGCATGAATTTTAATCAAAAAAAATTATTATTTATTGACTATTAGATACAAGTAGGTAGAACCCTATTCTTAGGTAATCAAAAGTAAATATCGTTAAAAATTAAAAAAAAAAAAATTCAAAGTAAAATAAAATCAGAATTATTATACATATTATAAGTAAAATTACAGGTGTATCAAATATAGAACATTATTTTAAATTAAGAACACTTAAAATTCTCTTTTAAACTGGGAATACCTGAAAAAAAAAATCTGAATTCAAACGATAAATGAGAGCCTATAATTATTGAAGAGTTCATCAATCAAAAAAATAAATATAATTTTTATTAGGGGAAAAAAAAAAGTTAATTTTTATGAATGTTAAAAAGAGTTCGTTCGAGATTATAATTTTACAAGTCATTAGATTTGAAGTAGGTAATACGTAATATAAGAAATTGTAGATTTTTTATTATATTTTTTTTTTATTTCATATGAATAAGTTTTTTTTTTAATGAACATTTTTAGTATACCAATATGGTTTTAAATAAGGTTTATACGATCTATTTAATTATTTATTTAAAATTCTCTCTTATGTTGTATTTTAGGTGAAGAATATTACAATTATAAGAAACTGCCCTTCAAACTCCTGTTAATAGTATAATTAAGTACCCTTCAATAAAATAAAAAAATAAATGTGAAAGGTTTTTGAGCTTAAGAAATGTTAGATTGGGTGCAGTAATGGTATGTTTTGAATAATTTATTTTAGAAATCTAACCTTAAAATTGGCGAAGTAATAGATTGACATTAACATTGGGAGGGATTGCACTTTGCTCTTTTTTGGATTGAACTTACAGAATCAATTCGCCATCTGTAATTGATCCAAATTGGTTTCATAATAGTTGCAGGTGATTCTGGAAAAGATTTATTTTTAACTGCAAATTCGTTCATCTTTCGATTCGTGGGTCTGTGTTAAAATGCGATGTGGCAGTCGCGACTTTTTTCATAGCTGACTGGTTGAATGGTTTGTGCAATTGATCGCTTTTCAAAACCAATTCGTAAGTAAATCAATCAAACTTATAGGAAAAAATCGAAAATTTAATTTTATTTCATAATATCCTATTCAAATTACGGGTCTATAACATGTTATAGCGATCGTATATCATGTTATAAAAATTTGTATTCAAACAACGAAAATTTGACGTTTTAATAAAAAGGTTTTGCTTGACGTTTTTGCTTGTTTTTTTATAGATTTTTTTCATACAATATTTCTAGTTACATGACATTATAAAAACTATATAACAAGTAAAAATAAAATCCTCAAGTGCTATAATTTATTTCCTAAAATATTTTATTTCTTATATAAAAATGTTTGCCATTGTTTTTCGATTTTTATTCTAAGAATATGATGATATACTAAGTTTGATCGATTATCTCAATTTCTTTATGAACATTGCTTCTTGGAGGTTAAGTTGACAGCCTGGCAATTTTTAACACATTTTCAAAAAATTTTTTAAAAATGTACCTATATCGTTTCACTGTGTCCGTCCGTCCGTCCGTATGTTTACAAAAACTTTTACACCGTTTGAAATAGAGTTAAGAAATTTTAATCACGGGTAGATATTACAAAAAAAATAATTTAGTAGAAGAATTTTTTTCTGTAGCCCCACCCGTTACGGAGCTACAGCGTCCCAAAGTTGGAAAAAGCCCTATTTTTAAATTGTTATAACAAGAGTTCTGTTGGGTATATTTTCAATCAGAAAACGGAAAAAGATAGCTGGTCTTATAAACTTTATAAATTTTTAAGAGCAAATGTTTAGGGTTGCCATACTGTACTAAAATTTACAATTATGCAAAATTCAATTTTTGTTACAACCAGTGTAAGTTTTTCCAAAATTAAACGTTAGCTCCAACATTATTTTCCGCACTTATTAACAGGTGGTCTTAAGTGCATTGGTGTTATATTCTAAGTATTTCACTATTAGTCATATAATTAATAAATTAATGATATAACTAAATTAATATTATCATTTATTTTTATATATATTTTTATAAAAATAAATGATGAAATATTCAGTAAGAAACCGTATATAATTTTGAAAATGTGCTTTATAAAAACCCTTGGTTTTGTTCCTTACTTGTTTAATCCATAAAGAATAAGAATATTGTTAAATTTTTAATTAACATCTGCATAGGCTCAAAATAAAATTTCAAAAGAATTTTTGACAAGTTCGGTCAACTCATTGTTGCACAAGTTAATGGAACACATCTTCTTTAAATTTATTTAATGAGTGATATAATGAAAACTCAATGCGCGAAATTTCGCTAGAAAGTTTCAAAGTGATTGTCAAAATGGAATTTTGATTTACATGTGATGCCATGAATAAAAGAATCATTATTAGAGAATTATTAAAACAATACAGTTATAATATTGTATAATAAGTAAGATAAACTTGAACAGTTAAGTTAATATTTTTTGACATTTATTGACTAACTTCTTATAACTACTTTTTTTCTCATATTGGAGAAAATATTAAACTTCACTTAATATTCAAACTTCTTCAATTTAATATTCACTTTATTTTGATCATAAATCAAATTGTACTCGTAAACGGCGCTATCCATAAAATTTTAATTCATTGTGTAAAAATTAAAAGTTAGAGTTTTTTTTTGTTCGATTATTGGAAATCTTTTAAAAAAAAACTTTTTTTTATAATATTTACTTTTTTATATATATAAAATAATGAAGAAAAGAGACAACTAATAAAAAACTTATGGAAAAAATAAAAAAAGTTTTCAATTGTGTTGTGCAAAAAAAAAATTGAAAATAACCTCAAGGAATCATAGTAAAAGTTGAAATTAAGTTCCAGTTTTTCAAAAAAAAAAACAATTTAAAGTAACAATATTATGCAATATTCAGATTAAATAGCGTTTAGCATAATCGTTTTTCTATTTTCCTTCGAGAGATGCAGAAAAAAAAAAGATTTTAAAAAACAGGGAAAGTTTTTAATAGAATAATGACAGTCAGAAATCAGTTTTTTTTTATTAAAAAATTTTGTTTTTTTTAAGCTTCATTCTTTTTGTGGTGGGTAAAGATATTTTCATTGTGTTAACGTTCCGCTAACTTTCCGTTATTTCAATCTAAGGAGTGTCAACGATCGGTTTTACCCTTTTGGTTAATTGTAGGTTCTCAAACTGTTTGAAGACTTTAACTAATTATAATCTGGGTCGTATTGAAAAAACCACTTATCACTAATCACATAATCAAATTATTATTGTATTGATAAGAGATTTTTTTTTACTAATCAGACATTTATAAAAATATAATTGATGGTTTTAATGCAACAAAATTTTAAAAGCAGGATTTACCGTTATTTTAAAAAGTGGGGATTTACTGTTATCCAAAAAACGTTTACATTTTAACCAATTCAATTGTATTGATTGTATTTTGATTGATGCTCTCGTCAAGATAATATTGAAGAATGGAAAAAAAACAGGTAAGCTTGGAATTAAAAATAAGTTTTCTATAATGAAAAAATTAAAAGTTAGTCATTTAATTGATTGTCATTGAATTTTAATTTTCTTTTTTTTTAATTCTTGTGATGACAAAGTGTTTTAACAAAATGAATAAACTTATTTTCAATCTAAACTCATTTTGAATTTATAATGTTTCTGATATTTATGAAAGATTTAAAAATAAAGTACTGAGAAAAGAATAAATTAAGTTCATTTGGTAGCAGCCGGTTGAAATGTCTACTTAATAGCTCAGTATATTACAGCTGGTTCTGTGCAAGGTGAGTTTGTGAAGTCTAGAGACAAATCAATTTTCTCTAAAAACACTTTTGAAGTTACAAAATTGATAATAATGTTAGATTGTTTCGGTAGAGGGAAAAAACAATATAAAACAGTTCTACACTAAATACTTAAAATTAACCGGAGTCAGGATATGCTATTGAACAATTTTAATGAAAAATATCAAAAATTTTGTATGATAAGGTTAGTGATATTGGATTACTTGGTTGAGGACGCTTATACTTAGAGCTTCATTTTGGTTAGAAAAAAATTTTTTTAAGAGCGCCGTTCAATCGTAGCATGTAACGCGAACGGTCAAAATTTTTTATGAGTAAATATGGAAAATATCAAAGGTCACCAAGATTAGTTTCATAAGGTTTTTCTAGTGTAATACTTTAATCACTGAGGATCAACCAGATTTAAAAAAAAAAAAAAAATTATGCCTGCGATACAAATGTTTGTTTTAGGAAATAGGGATCGGAAAAAAAAGTTATGTATTGTGCTAAATATTGTGTAAGTTCTTGGAGAATATTATGAAGAAAGAAGATGATGTTCTTTTAATTTTGTTACATAAAAAAACTATGGCCTGCAAAATTCAAGAATCCAAATTTCGTAGTCGGTCCCCGTACAAGAAAAATATTTGTATGGATGAAAAATCGATTGTACTATGTATTGATAAATATCCATGGTCTTCGCTTTGGACAACCTATAGCCGATGCTATAATTGCTTGATTAAAAAAAAATGGTCTGTTTATATATTTGGTTAAATATCTCCAAAATTTTTCTAGCTGTTTGTAGCCCTTAATTCATTTTATATATATTTTTACAAATATCTAGATTTTAGGCCCAGATCCAGTGGTCCAATTTGGCCAAACTGCGAAGTTATTCCTTCTTTCGGAAAAAAAAATTCTCATACTAATTACTAAGATTCATTAAAATCAGTTAAAATTTTGATCAAATATTACAACTTGACATTTTCGAAACTCCTAGAATCTCTTGAGTCCTAGTATCATAATGAATTTATGAAAGCCACTTATTAACAGACTGCATTATTTCTGGGTACCCGTAATAGTCTATTTTTATCAAATCTGAACTAATTCCGAAGGTTCGAACTCAAGATTTCTCGAAAAGTTTTGTGTTTTTGTATGGAAGCCTCCTGCTTTCGTGGTTAACGATCTTGTGGTTTAATTTGCACCCATTTAAAAAGTTAACCTCACTATTGACGAAGAAAACATTTATACTGAATATCATCAAAATTAGTTGAAAGTTACATGAATTGTTGTGTTCACAGATAGACACACACTGCCAAACACGAACAACCCAAAAAAAATTTCGGAGTTACGCGTTCTTAACATGGGAATGGAAATAAAATTACGACCTTTTCTTCTGTGATTCGGTATCAAAAAATTATGTTTTTTAACTTTTTATAGAAAACTTATTAAAAATTTAATTTCTTCTATTTTTAAAAATGTTGATAAATTCTAATGTGTTACATGACAAATACGTGTGGTGGTTCTCTTTTTTTTTAAGAAAAAAAATAACAAGAAAAATCAAAAAATAAAACAACAAAAAAGGAAAAATTTTCAAATAAAAATGTCAGTTTTGATGACAGAAATATAATTTGCATTTCTCTTTAATTTTTTTCTCCCAGCTAATGATAATAAATTATTCAAAAGACGGCAGAAAAATATTAAATAAATATATTTAAAAAAAAAAGACAAGAAGAAAAAATGTAAAACCATTTTTCCTTCATGACAAATTTTCTTTAGTGTTCACTCGAATCTTCGTTCCTTTTTTTCAATACTTAAAAAATCAAAAGTTTAAGATTTTTAGGCCTTGAATTCTAGTTTAGGTTTAAATCAAATTTGATTTGAAGGAAAATCTTAATATAAATTTTTGGTTTTTCTTTAAATTTTCACACATTTCCCAAAAAAGAAAAAAAAAAAAGAAAATTCTAAAACATTTCAAATAAAAAATGAATTTTCATTTAACACATGGTTTTTTTTTTCTATATATTAAAATATTCTAGGAAGATGAAGTCTCCAAGCATACTGGATGATTAAGATGATGATTGTGAATGATGATAGTGATAATGATAATGATTGTGTTTATAGCAATGATGAAAATCATGATGATTATAGCATCAAAATTACATTGAAAATAAAATAAGTTGTATTCAAAAAAAGAAAGAAAGAAAAAAAAAATGTTGTTAAAAATTACACATTATATTATCAAAGTTATTACAAAAAAGGATCTGTTTTAAAAAGGGAGAGCCGAGGAGAGGGTTCAAGTAAAACCAAATTCTAGAAACAAAAAAATAAAGAATCCAAAAAAAAAAGGATCCGTTTTATCACGTATTATTATCTACTTTACACGCTCTTTTTTTTCTGAGTTTTTTTGCTGTGTTTATTGAAGATTTTTATCTGAAATGTTTGTATGATGTACGTTACAATTCAGTATTTTTTTTTTGTATTTGTTTTTGATTTGGGTTTATTTTTGTTTTTTTTTTCCACTTTGATGGGGCAATCCATTCTTCAATAAGTATTATTTTGAAAAAAAACCGGTCAAATTTTATTCTTTCAGAGCCGAATCTTACTCCAATGACGGTACGTGTTGGCATCGTCGCAGGAGTTTGACGGACCTTTATATAGGAGAGAATATGAGTACCGTCTTCGATAAACCAGGTTTAATTTGGAAAAATAGCAAATCATAAAGAATGTCAGTGAAACTTGGACTAGAACTCTAACACCATTGAGCAGAAATTCTAAGAATTTGCAAAGTAGTGCTGTAGCCGAGTAATCAACGGCTTAGTGAAAACAATGATTAATGCGACTGAAGCTTAGTGTAAATGAATTGGTGAGTGCCCAGACTTCTTAAAAAGTAAAACAAAAATAAAAAAAACAAGTAATGAAATAACAGTAACTCGATGAAACCAACTTAGTAATACCCTACACCTGACAAATTAAATTGACAGTTACACGAACCCCTACTTCAACTCATTTCAGGAATATTAAGCAAACAGAATAGAACTACTTTGTACCAAATTGGGAAGTACCCGACAAACTACCTTGTAACAATGGAAAATACAGAAGGAATGAACTTGTCCCAAATTTTAATGTCCTATCATTATTGGTTTCGGAGAAGGCATCATTATTTTTCGAGTTATCGTGTTTGCGGACAAATGTGTGTTACTAAATCAACTCAGGGTGTGACTCAGGGTTTTCAATATTTACGTATTTCATTTTGGTGGTTACAAAAAGTATAGTAGTGTAAAATGGAATATCCAAGGAAGCCGAAGAAGACGTTAAATAACAGACGGAAGTAAACGATCAAAAGCGGCTGAACCAATATTAATGAAGGACGCAAGTTGAAGCTCCATATGCTTCCCTATGAAAAAATATTTTCTTCTTTAAAGTCTCATTCTTATAAATACACTTAACAATAAAAATGTCTAAACCTGTTATACTAAAATCTTAATTAGTTATTTGAATTTACCTAACAAAACACCTAATTAGTACTCAGTTTATTCTCAATTAATTCATTTAAATCATGAATGAAATCATTTAATAAAAAGCAATAAATATAACTGTAAATCTAGAAAATTTTAACTCTTACATTCGAATTACCAGAATTACCCTTAATATATAAAATGACTTTATATAAAAATGTTCAATCAAACTAATTTCTACATTTTTGTGTTTAATTTTGTTTGTTCTCATTTTTATTTCATTTTTTCAACTTAGTTTGAACCTAAATTGTGTTTTTTTTTTTTTTTTGTAATTTACTATTTTTTTTTTTATTTAATTTTTTTTGTTTTATTTTTTGTTTTTTTTTTTTTTACAACATAATCATGTGCTCTATATAGTTACATTTATTTCTATATCTTTTAATAAAATTACCGATTCATATCATAATATATATAAAATATGTTTTAAGACAAGAAAATTTATGTTTAAACATAATATTACATTTACTTACAACAAGTATATAATATAAAATATTAATGTCATATACTTAGGTTTTTAAGTGTATAATATATAATATATAAGTGTTGTAATAATCCAAGACCGACCAGACACTATTAAATATATATATTCTAATATATTAAAAATTAAATGTTAAATACATTAGTAAATAGGTATTATATGGTACCTATGTATGTATTAATAATAACATTATTCTGTATATGCATATATATTTTCCCTATATATATATATATACATTTATTAAATTAATGATTGTGTTTATACCCGTGCATACATATATGAACATCGGGTATATTAAAATTACTCCTCCGTTTGTAACGCATCGATCTAGACGAGCTAGATATAGTGTCAAGGGTACGTATCGAATCAGCATCGAAAAGTGAATCGATCTAGCTATGTGTGTCCGTCCGTCCGTCCGTCCGTCCGTCCGTCCGTCCGTCCGTCCGTCAGCACGATAACTCAAAAACTAAAAGGGCTACAGTCTTGAATTTCACACAAAGTCATTTTTAGACAATTTCTAGGTTCCCTATTGTTTTTGGTTAAAATCGGACCAAGGCTTCGGGGAGCTGCCATACAACTTTTTTGCACCAATATGAATTTCTTCAAAACTATTTATACTACGGGGATGAAAATTACACACGGTTAGTTTTATAATGACTCCGGCACTTATATGAAGTTACAAAATGTTAGGGCCCCATTTTCGGGGGGCTGCCATACAACTTCTTTGCACCAATATGAATTTCTTCAAAACTAATTATACTACGCGGATGAAAATTACACACTGTTAGTTATATAATGAATCGAGCACTTATATGAAGTTTCAAAATGTTAGGGCCCCATTTTCGGGGGGCTGCCATACAACTTCTTTGCACCAATATGAATTTCTTCAAAACTAATTGTACTACGAGGCTGAAAGTTACACACGGTTAGTTATATAGTGAATCGAGCACTTATATGAAGTTTCAAAATGTTAGGGCCCCATTTTCGGGGGGCTGCCATACAACTTCTTTGCACCAATATGAATTTCTTCAAAACTAATTGTACTACGAGGCTGAAAATTACACACGGTTAGTTATATAATGAATCGAGCACTTATATGAAGTTTCAAAATGTTAGGGCCCCATTTTCGGGGGGCTGCCATACAAAGTTTTCAATTCAATAACTTTGAATCTAATGAAGCTACAAGGTTAAAATTAAAATTGGGCAGAAAAATTAATAGGGCAAGTTACTTGGCAAAGTTGGACATCACTCGGACCTTCGAACTTTTAGAGTGGGCCAATTTTTTTTTTTTTTGTTTTTTTTTTTTTATTTGTTTTTTTTTTTTTTTTAAGCTAAAGTTATTGGACAATGAATGAAAATTTTGTTTTTGTTTTGTGATTTTTTTTTTTTTTGTTAATTTTTTTTTTTTTTTTTTTTAGGCTAAAGTTATGGGACAATGAATGAAAATTTTGTTTTTTGTTTTGTGATTTTTTTTTTTTTTTGTTAATTTTTTTTTTTTTTTTACGTCAAAATTATGGGGTAATGAGTTAAATGTATAAGGGAAGTAAATTACGGTTTATTTTATACACCATAGTGGGTATGCACGGGTATCTAAAAGTTGACAAGGGCAACTATAATCTTCCTCGTTTTAGTTTAAATTCATCAAAAAAAGTTGCCTTTTTGTAAAATAAAAGCTCTCCAATTTTTTTGTTAATCTTCTCACAAAAGTCAAATTAAAACCAGTTACAGGACAAAAAAAATTGGAAAATAAAAGAAAAAAAAAAAAAAAAACATTTTAAAATTAAATTTGTAAACATTAGTTAAAGAGTTATCCTTTTTAAAATATTTTAATAATATATATATGTAAGTAATATATGTATGTATAATTATAATATATTTACTTTAATATTATATAATGGAAGAGAAATATATAATTATCCATTTATATATCTTAACTATACAAGCAATATAACTATAGTAACAGGGTATTTAAAATAATATGTAAAGTGATTTGTATTACAAAACAAATATTACTTAAAAATTATTTGGATAACTCGATAAGTTTTTGATACCAATTTTTATAAGCAGTGTTTCTATAATATAAAAAACTGGAACTTAAATAACCCTTTTATTGCACTTTTAGCATTCTTTCCAAGAATTATATTTAATACATAGTTCTTGGAAATAATAACATTTATATCTAAATGATTTCCGCCATAAATTAAAGTT
The DNA here is from genome assembly GCA_963082915.1 of Dolichopus griseipennis. Taxonomy (NCBI): domain Eukaryota; kingdom Metazoa; phylum Arthropoda; class Insecta; order Diptera; family Dolichopodidae; genus Dolichopus; species Dolichopus griseipennis. The sequence goes on from OY720441.1 coordinate 350,927,712, forward strand.
ACATTACATCCATAAGAACATTAACATATATTATTAAGTAAATTGCTAATATATATAAGGTGAGCGATATTTTCAAGGTAAAACATGATTTAAAACCAATAATATTATGTAATCAATTGTTAAGAATAATTATATTTATTATGACATTATGTTAATTATTAAGAATCATATTAATTAAAGCTGACTTATGCAAAATAAGTTGATAAAATTTTAGTATTTATATAAGCTAAGAATCATAGTAAAGTTAAGTTTCAGCCTTGCTATCAAAGCCCTAACATAAAAGTTAAGTGCTTATTGGAATTTCAAAATAAAATAATTGTAAAAATAAATAAAGTGTTTTTTTATTAAATACGAAATTCAGTTAATTATTAAGAATCATATTAATTAAAGCTGACCCTCTCCTTAAAATTTCAAGTTTCTAATTTAAATCATTTTAAAAATTAAATTTTGAATAACGCTTAATTTATGTACCGTATGGCAATCCTATTCTTACTTTTGTGATTACATATTTATAAACCTCATAATATTACGAGATTATTTTTACCTTTTCCAAATTGAAAACATACCTTACAGAATTTTTATCATAAAAGATTAGACATAGGACTTTTCCCAAATTTGGTGGGCTGTAACTTGGTAAAGGGAGCTACGAAAAAAGTTCTATAGAAATAATTTAATGATACATAATCTAATGATACAAGCACATTATTTTTAAAATTTTTTGAAAATGTGATGAAAAGGATTGTAGTTTTTGTAATGCAGAACTCCCCTTTATTCGCTGCAAATTATGTCTCCAATATTATAATTTCTCAAAATAATGAACTTAAAACTTTTGCCCCGCACTTAGTTTATGTAGATACTTGTCTGCATATAATATGTTCATTAAATATTAAAGGACAGAATCCTTCCAACAAATATCACTTGATTGTTTTTTTTTTATATATATATGTTTTAAAATTTTAAGAGACTCATTTATGCTTTTGTATTATTATTATTTTTTATTTTTAATTCCTTAAAGTAATCCTTTTTTTTTTTGCTGATTTTTTATAGTTTTTAATTCTGCTATTAGATGATTATAATCTGTAAATAGTAACGCTATTTAGTAACTTTTGGTTTTTTTATAATGTTTATTTTTAAAAGAGTTTTTGGGAGAAAAAACGTTTGCTGAATGAAATGTTTAACAATTGATGTAATATTAAAGCATTTTAAATGTTTATGACTTTAAAATTTTAATTCTGTAGTTTTGAGTCGGCAAGGATTGCAAATTTTTAACGCTTATTTTTTAAATTGTTTAATTCATAATTGATTTTACACATTTAATCTTTTTTTTTTCAGCGTTTTCTGTTCTACAATAGATACATGTTAACATGTTGGAACAGGGAGTCATATTATATTCGTGTTATTAGAATTGATCTTAATGCATTCCACATGCAATTTAAATATGAGATAGTACTAGGTCTTATAACATGTAGAACTATTTGTTTATATTTTGCATTTGTTGATATTGTTATATTAATGTATTTTTTATTAAAGATATATAATTATTAACTATTGATTAAGCCATTAATTTAAACCTTTTATGTTCTTGTAAACGTTATTTTGAATTTTAAATTTTTTGCAAATATTTACAATGGGTTTTTTTATATAAGGAATATTAGGTGCGCTAATATTGAAATGCGATAAGTTTTAAGAGCGTCGATGATTGGAAAAGTTACTTTTTTTTTTTTAAAACTTCATTTTAATTTTTTTCAAATCATATGCTGTAGAAGAAGAACAGTTTAAACTATGAAGATTGTAGATAGTATTTAATATTTATTTGAACCAGCATTTTTTTTTTGATTTTTCTTAAAACGACATATAAATTATTTTATAAGTTTCGGCTTTCAATAGCTTTAAAGATATTTGAGGAAGTATACTTTAGAGTTTATTTTTATCAGGAGACGTAAGAGGTTTGCAAGGCTTATTGAATGATTATGAACTTAGCCCACACATTGGTCAAAATAAAACTTATAAAACACTTTTACGTGTAACTTATAAAATGATGATGAACTAAATTGAAGATGAGTGTGAAAGTGAGTGTCTTGGCAGACTTAAAATATTCGACAGATTTGAACAAGCCCCCAAATGCATACATGCAACACAAACGATATTAAAATTGATATAATCATAAGATAATTTAAAATACATTGTTCTTCATTGCTTTTAGTTATTAATCAAATACTTTACTCGAATTATATTCAAAGAGTTCATATTTTCTTAATAATTTGTAAATAACTTAATACTTGTTCGTCTTTTATCTAAATTTAAATGCAAAATATTAAAGGGTCTTTCATTATAATAATTATCTTTTTAAAATTTGTATAATGCCACTAAAAACAATTACTTTTTGTACAATCATTTTGAAGTAGCATAATTTTGTATAATGTTAAATTTTGTAAATATGCATAAAATTTTTATATTTTTTAAACGAATATCTAAAATTAGTTCAACAAATGCTTCTATTTTTACTATGTCCAAGTTTTTTTATTTTAAATAAAAAAGTCAAAATTTTTATACGAGTACGTAAGAATGATATGTTTATTTCTTAGAACATTTTTAAATGGTTGTTAAAAAGGGCTTTTTTTTATAAAACACTTGCAATTGCCCTAGGTTCGCTTATGTATAATATACAACTTATTTAATATAGAAACTGATCTAGTAACTGATTTGAGGTTCTAGTTTCGAATTGATAAGGTACTTTTTATTTACAAAATTTATAAAATAACCATTCAATCTATTCTTTTTCTAAAATATCATATTATATTACTGAAGCACATACTTTATTCAATTATGCAATTTCGTCATTGACTTTGCCTTTAGGTTTATTTTTAGAGAGTCGATTTCATTAAAGCTTAGCATCAGGATTCCAAGGATTGCATTGCATACTCAGAGCTCCCATTCTTAAAATACTCGTTCTTAAAGTTTCCCAGTTCCCTCGGCGTACTTTTTCTTTATTTTATTCTTAAAACGTTTAATTATAAAATTCACTAAATGAGCCATGTACAACCTTTTTGAAACTTGCAGCTGTATATTGTACATGGCTATTTTAAATTATAATTTGCGCATTTGCATTTTCATTATTCTGTTATGGAAAATCATTGGATAGTCTGGATTTTCAGCCCGGGTTAGTTTTATTTTAAAACGCTATACTTCCCTTGAAATTGATTGATCTTATTGATTTTTTACTTTTTTCCGACGACTCTCAAATAAAAAGAAGAACCTAGACCTAGACGGTGACATATCACAGCTCCCTTTGCCATAAGTCCCTAAGGGACTTATGACATTTTGTAAAATAACACAAAGTGACATAAGTCCCTTAAAAAAAATGTCATAAGTCCCTTAGGGACTTATGATACATTCAAAAGTGTCATAACTCCCTTTATGATTTATGCCTTATAATTTCACAAATCGAAACTTTTATTATATATTTCTACATTGGGCTGGTCGCTGGTCGGTTTCAAAATCAAAGTTGTTCTTTTTTCCAGAGTGCTGTCTATATGCCTATCCAGAGTGCTAGATTCTATTAGAAAGTAAGTTAAGTTATATCAATCCCTATATTTCTGAGAAAGGGAATATATTATCCCCAAAATTCTGGACCGTTTGGTTAAACTCCTGGAAAAGATTGCATATCGTCATGCATCAATATAACAACATTTTCGTCATAATACTCTTTAAGGGACTTATGGCACTTAATAAAATATTTAAGTGTGTCAAAAGTCCCTCTGAAAAAAACTGTCATAACTAAAGGGAGTTGTGACATGTCACCACCGAGACATTTAAACTTTATGAATCAATTACAAAATCCCCATCCCAATTCTACTGCAATTACGATTACATATTTCTAACCAACTAAAAATTTGTTTGAAGTATAAAACACTGATATATGGAAAATTTTTTTTCAACTCTTTGCAAGTAAAATAAAGTTATTATGCACCCTTATGATGTGCTCCTTAGAATAACTCTTCAGAAAAAACTTGTTTTTATGATTTTTTTTCGTCTTGAAATTCATTTTTTTGCTTGCAGTACTTCTTAAACTGAATTATTGCATTTTTTTTTAACGAGCGTGAGTAGTTTGTTGAAATCAAAAATTTTGAGGAAGAAACTCTTCAAAAGAAATAAAAACTAAAGTACCATTAATATATAAAGTAAAAAACATTTTCTTTCAATTTTTACTTTCTAGTCTTCTAGAAACAAAATCTTTCATACATATGGGTGTATAGATTTTTGACCAGTAGCATCATATGTAAAAAGTTCTATTTAGTGGAAAATAGAAATGAAGAGAGATGGAAAATCGGTTTATTTGTTATTGTACTCTTAAGTATACTCGTATATGTTGAAAAATATATCGAATTGATATTTTTGGACTTAAACTGCACAGAATATTGAAATAATAAATTGAAAAAGGTGTTAAAAGAGAAAATTTTCAACAAGATCAGGGATTGTAAAACATTTTGTTTGAAAAACGAGGAAGATTATAGTTGCCCTTGTCAACTTTTAGATACCCGTGCATACCCACTATGGTGTATAAAATAAACCGTAATTTACTTCCCTTATACATTTAACTCATTACTCCATAATTTTGACGTAAAAAAAAAAAAAAAAAATTAACAAAAAAAAAAAAAAATCACAAAACAAAAAACAAAATTTTCATTCATTGTCCCATAACTTTAGCTTAAAAAAAAAAAAAAAAAAAATAAAAAAAATAAAAAACAAAACAAAAAAAATTGGCCCACCCTAAAAGTCCGAAGGTCCGAGTGATGTCCAGCTTTGCCAAGTAACTTGCCCTATTAATTTATCTGCCCAATTTTAATTTTAACCTTGTAGCTTCATTAGATTCAAAGTTATTGAATCGAAAACTTTGTATGGCAGCCCCCCGAAAATGGGGCCCTAAAATTTTGAAACTTCATATAAGTGCTCGATTCATTATATAACTAACCGTGTGTAATTTTCAGCCTCGTAGTATAATTAGTTTTGAAGAAATTCATATTGGTGCAAAGAAGTTGTATGGCAGACCCCCGAAAATGGGGCCCTAACATTTTGAAACTTCATATAAGTGCTCGATTCATTATATAACTAACCGTGTGTAATTTTCATCCGCGTAGTATAAATAGTTTTGAAGAAATTCATATTGGTGCAAGGAAGTTGTATGGCAGTCCCCCGAAAATGGGGCCCTAACATTTTGAAACTTCATATAAGTGCCGGAGTCATTATAAAACTAACCGTGTGTAATTTTCATCCCCGTAGTATAAATAGTTTTGAAGAAATTCATATTGGTGCAAAAAAGTTGTATGGCAGCTCCCCGAAAATGGGGCCCTAACATTTTGAAACTTCATATAAGTGCTCGATTCATTATATAACTAACCGTGTGAAATTTTCAGCCTCGTAGTATAATTAGTTTTGAAGAAATTCATATTGGTGCAAAGAAGTTGTATGGCAGCCCCCCGAAAATGGGGCCCTAACATTTTGAAACTTCATATAAGTGCCGGAGTCATTATAAAACTAACCGTGTGTAATTTTCATTCTCGTAGTATAATTACTTTTGAAGAAATTCATATTGGTGCAAAAAAGTTGTATGGCAGCTCCCCGAAGACTTGGTCCGATTTTAACCAAAAACAATAGGGAACCTAGAAATTGTCTAAAAATTACTTTGTGAAAGTTTCAGAACTCTAGCTCTTATAGTTTTTGAGTTATCGTGCTGACGGACGGACGGACGGACGGACGGACGGACGGACGGACGGACACACATAGCTAGATCGATTCACTTTTCGATGCTGATTCGATACGTACCCTTGACACTATATCTAGCTCTTATATTTCGATGCGTTACAAACGGAGGAGTAATTTTAATATACCCGATGTTCATATATGTATGCACGGGTATAAACAGGGCCGTATTGAATTTTAGAAAACTTATATAATGTGAATTTTTTGATTTAATGAAGTGTAATTTAGAAAATTGTAACTAGAAAGGAATGGTAGTTTAGAGAAATTTGTATATTATATAAGGGTGATTATACCAAACCTGTATTTCATTTGCATGCATTTTTGTGTATTAAGATATATTTTGGTTAATAAAGAACTTACAATAGCAGGGGCTCCTACCGTTGATCCTCACGCTAACAAACTATTGAAATCCAGATTTTGTAACCAACTATAAAATCTCTACTAACTCCGGTCATGGTCATCTACAGTTTCTAGATAAATGTTTCACTTATAATAGTGGGGGCTCCTGCCGTCGAACCGCCCGCTAAGCAAACTATTAAAATCCAAATTTTGTAGCCAACTATAAAATCTCTCCTAACTCAGAATGTCTCATATTTATATATTCTGTAAAAGGCGTATATTTTTACTAAAAAAAATACAGACAAAAGAAATACAAGCAAAGAAAATAAAGAATCGTTTGCATTAAAATAAATGACATATACATACTTATAGTCGCCGAACAATGTATCGAATCTCAATTTAATGGTAATAATTGTTCAATAATTAAGGATCACCTATATATTTCCCTTCCTTATCTGAAAAACATTAAGTTATTTCTGTCCAACTTGTTTTTAAATCATCTTAAAGTCATATTATCGAATCTTCAACTATTTTTATGCCTTTTCAATTTCAAAAATTCCTTTAAATCTATACATATCACTTATAAAATCACTTGCCTAAGCTCGCTTTCCCTCGGGCACTACAAACAGCTGCTATTTTTAACATCCGAATGTCATCAGAATTCACAGAAGCTGTCATTTACACATGGAATGGTTTGTCTACAGTTTCTTAGATAATTGTTTCAAAATTTTAATTTTATAGTGCCTCTTAACTGTTTAAATTTGTGATTTTTGTAAAAAAGAAATTCCAGTGGAATCAAAATGTTCAGAAGTTTAGAGTAAGTACAATTTCTCAATTAAAAACAACTAGACTTGTTCAATCTTTGTAGCTAGAGCTTTTCATAGAGTTTTTCTTCTTTTATTAAAACTCTATTGTAGAAATGCTTTAGTACGTTTTATTTTTTCCCTAATCACTATTTCATAGTTTGTGGTCATAGGTTGACCACATCTGCATTTTATTGCAATTTTACCAATATGAAAAGGGAAAAAACAGTTTAAAGAAAATTTTCTGCATTTGTAGCTGACAACTTCTTCAATAAATGAACTAAATTGCAAAAAAGAAGAAAATGAATCATAATATATTAACATGAACACACAAAGATTTCAATACTGATATGTGAGTAAATTTTGTTTTATGTAATTTTGATTTTATAACTCCCTTCTCTCATCTTTCATCTTTTTATTTACTTTTTAGTTCTGTTTTAACACATTTTCAAAAAGTTTTGTAAAAATGTAGTTGTACTCTTTCGTCGTTCGTTTATTACACCAGGTGTTTATAAAATGTCCATACTGCACGAAATAAAGCAATGAAACTTTAACTATATGGATAGATATTGCAAAAAATTGAGTGCTTCAGCTCTCCAAAATTCAATAAAACATTATATTAAAATTATTTTCACAAGTTCTGTAAGTTATATCTTCAATCTAGAAACTTTAAACGACAGCTGGAGGTTTGATCAAAATATGTATTGTGATTGTAAAGGGTAAAACGGCATAATTGGAGACAAAATGCCATACGCAAAATTTTGTTTTACATCCAATTATGCAAGTCTCAATTTTATATGAATAATTTACAAAACATTTTTGTGTTGTCCGCTGTTCAAGGGTTAAAAAATCCGTTATTTTTCAACACGTCCTGTCTAATTTTTTTTTTATATTAATATACTAAATTTAAGCTCCAACATTATATTTTAACATTACGTCAACAGCCTTTCTAAATGGGCTTTCTTAAAATTAGAGACATTTTAATATATAACATTGTTTAATTCTGGAAATGTGCTTTTTAAATACCCTTGATTCCCTTCATTACTTGTATTTTTTTTCATTTGTACTTTTTAAATGGACATAAGTTGAATTTTTTTTGAAAAAATACACATTAGTTTCAATGTTTTATATATATACTTATATATACAACATACATATATAATTCTGTTTTTTGTTTCAACTACTTTTACAATTTCAATTTTAAAGTAATGTTTTGACAGGATGTAAGATTTTATGAGCATTCAAGTGTACCTAAAAAGTAACTGTATAGATTTGTTTGTTTTTTTTTTTTTTTTCATAGTTTTGTTTTTAAAGTTTTTCAATAGATGGGGTAAAAATTATGATAATTTTCAAAAACAGATTTACAAAAAAATTTGATTTTTATATTATAGAATTATTTGTTTCTCTTGCTTCGAATAAAAAAGATTTATTTTTTAAATTGTAGTTTCTTTAAAACTAAACCAATGGATAGTTAACTATTTTTCATATGTTTAAAGATTAAAAGGGATAGAAAAATTTAAAAAAAAAAATTTAAAATAAAAAAAATGATTTTGCAATAAATTATATTTTTTATTTTAAGAAGATTTAAAAATAAAATATGATGATTTATTAAATTTATATTATGTTAAGTTGTTTTTAAATTTGATTGAATAATCAATTGAATGTATAATAAAATTTAATAGAATTTAGAATCTTAGTAACATTTTTGTGGAAGTTTACAGACATTATTTTAAACGTTTTTTTAGTTAAATTAGATGTAAATTGGATACTTTAATTTATTAGAAAAACACTTCAAAATCGGTTTGGGTTAACCAAAGGATAAGGTTTTGGGTTTGGATTGCTCGTATCAATTTGTGATAACTATGACTCGGCTGTCCGTTCTGTGTTTTGTGATTTGGGAGATTACAACAAATAAAGTTGTATGCAACTAGGATATATTCCATTCTGATTTCAAGATGTGGGACTTTTGAGATATTTAATAATCTCTTATATTTAATATTATAAAAAAAATTTAAAAAAAAAAAAGCTGAAGCCAGAAAGGTGAATTAATCTAGATTCTAGAACAATAAACTTTATAAATCTTATATTAAAATCTATAACTTTTAAGCGGCTAGACTCTCAGAATGGTGGGGCTAAATGAATTTAGTAAAGTAACTTTAATATTCTAATACTAAAAAACTGTATTTACCTAATAGTTGCAACGTTATTATTGTTTCAATTTAACTTATTTAAATAGTTTCCAATTAAATTCTTTATTCGACATAGTGAAAGTAGGAGAGAAAATCTGGGCTCTATTATTAAATCAAATTTAAAAAGAATGAACGGAGGAAGACAGGTGAGATGGATCACGTATTATATATACTAAAGAATCCTTAGGAATAAATTTGACAATTGTTCCACGAGATTGTGATACGTGAGGTAATATTATAAAGGGGAACTAAAACCATATACAGCCCTAGCATTATAAGAAATTTTCAATTAATTCTACTTCTAGTTTCTGGAACATAACTCCTAATACTTACTTTTATTTCAAAATCCATTACATATACAATTTATTAAAGACAACAATATGACTAATGAAATTTAATAATTCATTCGGTATTCTGTTTTTGAATATTTTACAATTAAAATTATTACAGTTAAAATTTACTTACTATTTAGTAGGATTCTTCAGCCTATATGGAATTCACTTTTTTCGGTTTATATTTATTTCATTTGCTGTTTAACAAATTATGTAATATGCATTTAGTTGTATGTATGATGTTTGTACTTTAATCTATTAAATCACACTTACCTTGACTTTTCAAAACTAAATTTTCCACTTAATTTTAATTAAATATACCTTCAAAATGGGTACCGCTACCCTAAACGCTGTATATCTGGTAGGCGAATACTAAAAATTTGAAGATGGTTACTTGCTGTCGAATGAAAAAAATTGAGCTTAAACTCAAGTCATACGCTGTTAAAAAAACTTCAAATCCAAGCATACTTTATGTTTGATTGAAAAGATCAGATTTCACGATAAGCTCAGTTTTATGCACTTAATTCAATAGCTTGGGCATGTCAATTTTTAGCACATTTTCAAATAATTTTAAAATAAATGAGTAAATGAGTTTCGCTATCCAACCACCTGTCAGTCCGTATGTTTTCTAAAATTAATAAGCTTGAGTGCATAAAACTGAGCTCAAACTTAAATTTGAGTCCAAGCGTAGTTTTTATTTGAAAATGTAAAATTTGAGCTCAAGTTCAGTTTTATGACGTCTGTCCGTATGTTTTTTAAAATTAATAAGCTTTAGTACATAAAACTGAGCTCAAACTCAAATTTGAGTTCAAGCGTAGTTTTATTTGAAAAAATAAAGTTTGAGCTCAAGTTCAGTTTTATGCGCCGTTCGTATGTTTTCCAAAATTAATAAGCTTAAATGCATAAAACTGAGCTCAAACTCAAATTTGAGTTCAAGCATAATTTCTTTTTGAAAAAATAAGGTTTTGAGCTCAAGTTCAGTTTTATGCCGTCCGTCCGTACGTTTTTTAAAATTAATAAGCTTTAGTACATAAAACTGAGCTCAAACTCAAATGCTGAGTTCAAGCGTAGTTTCTATTTGAAAAAATAAGGTTTTGAGCTCAAGTTCAGTTTTATGCATTCAACCCACCATATTTTTTATAAGGCAAATAAAGAAACTGAAATTTAAATAGAATATTTTGAAATAAAACACATAAAATATTTATTATTTATAATTTAATTTCGTAGCGTTTTGTTTTTTTTTTTTTATTTAATTTAATTTAAATTTAAATTTTTCTTAGGTTTTTCATTTTAAATTTATAGGTTTATTAAATTTATAATTAACTTTCACAATTGCTCATAATTTATTTCTCTTCTTTTTTTATTTTTCTTTTTCTTGTTTAGTATTTAATTAGTTTTATATATATATATATTTTAATTTTCTGTTTTTTTGTTTTTTTTTTTAGTTTTTATATAATTTGATTTTTTTTTTTCTAAGATTTTAACATTAACATTTATATATATATATTTGTATTTTAATTATGTAGTTTTAATTTTGGTTTTAATTTTAATTAATTATTTTTATGTTTAATTAATTTTAATTAATCGCTTATGAATTTTTGTTTTTTATTTTTATATTAATTTTCTATATAATTTTATACACAATTATTTAATTTATAGCACGTTTTATTTTTATTTTTTAATATTTTTGGTTTTTGTATGAAATCTTGAGATGTATATCTTAAAATTTAATAGATTTTCAATATTTGATATTGCGGGTTGCCAAACTTGTTAAAATCATTTTTTTTGCTATGACTTAGACTAAGTATTTTTTTTTTTTGCGAGAAACATTATTAAAATTTAATAAATATGTATTTATGATATTTACATATGATATTATATTTAATATTTAATTTTTATAAATTTTTTTAGACTTTGAGACGTCAATTCATATTGATTTATTAAATGAAAAGTTGAAATTTGATGAAGTTATAGTGTCTGCAGGCCAATTTTTAGCATATTTTCTAAAGAAAAATTTGAAATAAATAGGCCTAGATATTATATTCGTCCGCCTGTCCAAAAATAAATTTTAACTAGATAACGGTATTATAAAAAAATAATTCCTTGGAAGAGTTTGTTTCTGTAAGACTCATTTTTCAGATGTAATGGAACAGCAGTGGTTGGAATAAGTTATGTTAAATTGAAAACCTTTTCAATCTGTTGATTAATAATGAAGAAATAAGGTGTTTAAGGAAATTTATTAACGAAATCAGGATGACCCTTAATTAGATTCATCTAACTAATGACTAAAAGTCTCGGGTTCAAATCCTGGTCAAATCATATCTAATAAACAAATATAATTTATAATTGATATTTTAAAAGTTTATACCATAATATAAAAAAAATTTAACTGCCACACTTGAAAAGGAAAGGCTAATTCAGTGACATATCACATTGAATGTGGTAGGAGACTGTACATAAATAAATTAGATTCAATATGTTCTTCGACGTATGGTTTTCATTTAGATTAAAGTTCATATAGAACTAATTTGTAAATTTTCGTTTTTTCAAACGCTTCATTTTAAATTTGTTTAAACAATATTATCAAATAATAATTAATTTAAATATCTTTAGGGCCAGTTTCACCGCTTATAGATAAACTGGCTGATAGACTATTCAGAACTTATCTTATAGATAAATCATAAATTTCTGTTTCACAACTGTCTGATATCCCTATCTAATAGATAAAGTTTCTGATAATTTATCAGCCACCTTATGCTGTAAATAAAATTTTATCTGCCAGATAAAACTTTTATTTTTGAATAAAATAAAATTTTTTTTTTTTGAATTTTTGTAATTAAAACAAAATGGATTTATTTGAGTACTTAGAAGATGAATTTGATGAATATTTTAATAATATACCACATTTACGTAGATCACGCATAATTAGAATACGGCCAAATTATTATGAACTACTTGATGATGTTGATTTTAGATCAAGATTCAGATTAACTAAACCGGCAGTTAGTTATATATTGTCTTTAATACAAAATGAAATAAAAATGTCAACAAATTTGTAAATTTTAACTTAAATTCTTCAAGAACAGAAAAAATTAATATGTTTATACTTATTTCAGTTACTCTGCAATATCACCAAGAAGTAGATTACTATTAGGTTTACGTTATTTTGCAACAGGGTGCTTTTTGATTGTGGCAGGTGATTTCAATGGTGTCAGCAAAGCATCTGCTTCAAGAATAGTAGACCAAGTATGTAAAGCAATAGCTAAATTAAGACCTTCCTTTGTAAAATTTTCGCCAATTTTTCAAGCACAATTTTTCTTTTCAAATGTTCAAGCTGTAGTAGACGCGAAATTGAAATCTTCCGACATTGTTGCTAGGTGTCATGATCAAACAATTTTCAATAATGCCTTTATAATAATGAAAGACAGAGACTAATAAATCGAGAATTTGGAAATTGTGTTACTTTAGGAGACAATAGGTTATGAAAATAAAAATTACTTATTAACACCTCTTCACACTGCCATCACACCACAAGAAAGACTTTATAATGAAGCCCAAATAAGAACAAGAAATACGGTAGAAAGAGCTCTTCCGTCTCCTCTTGACTGAAATTTACAGCCCTATCTCTTTTTTTTAACTTCTCCATTATGAAATTAAATTTTTGTTTGTTAAGTTTCGTATTTATATTTTTAAAAAATTTATGTTTGAAATTTTTTATTTTTGTATTTATATTTTGTATATTTTTTAAAAATTTAGTACATTTTTAGTACAAATTCATCCTAAAAATATACAATTTTATAACGATTACGTTATCCAAGAGATAAAGTTATCAACCAGATAATTTATTATTAAGTTTGACTGTGAAACTGAAACAATATTATCTAATACTTTTATCTACCAGATAGTTTATCTAGAAGATAGCTATCTAGAAGTTTATCAGAAAGCGGTGAAACTGGCCCTTAATATATAAAAAAAAATTGTAAAATTTATTTCGAAGCTTATTTTTTTTTCAGTACTCGTAAAATTTGTAATTTTTATAATTTATTTCTTAGCTTTGGCTTATTTGTTCATAGAAGATGAAGGAATTAGTTCTTAGATGCAAATACCATCATGACCTTTGGTTGAATTAATTCCAATAATAATAAATCCACATTATAATTTTATACAAATATTTTAAGAATATTAATTACTCCAGAACACACGGACAGGCGGATAGAATATGCATCCATCTTATTAGTATATTGCATATATGAAAGTGTATTTAAGTCCAAAGCTTGATATACTAAAAAAATAATATTAAAAAATTAATAATTTTATGAAATTTAATTAATTATTTTAGAAATTAAAAATCTTTTTCAATATAATAATTTTACTTTAACTAAGAATATATTTATTTTGATTGAAGAATCTATTATTTTAAATAATAAGACCTTTGTATTTGAACTTTTGACCATTTTTTTGAATATAAATTATAAATTACTGAAATAATATTCATTTAAAAAACAAATGTCTTCACTTAAAGTAAAAAATCTTTATTTAAATAAATATGCCTTCAGTTAAAATACATAATCTTCACTTAAAATAAAAAAAGTCCTTAGTTAAAGTAAAAAATCTTCATTGAAATAAATATATCTTCAGTTTTAAAAACACAAATTCTTCATCTGAATTAAAAAATTCCTTAGTTATGGTTAAAAATTTTTAATTTTTTTAATATGTTTGTCTTCCAAATTGATCTGAAGTTATTATAATAAAATTAGTACTTTGATAAGTTGATAATTATTTTTCTATTGCACACTTTTCAAAACTTATTTAAGCGATTTTAATTAATAATAACCATAATAAAATAAAATTTAATAATTATAATAAAAATGATTTGAATAAATTAGTGCAATATTAAATAAATTTTTTTTACTAATTTAATGATAGCTATTAAATATTTTAATATGTAATAATAATTAATAATTATAACAATTAATAATATAAAAATATTTTTCTTAAAAAGAAATTTTAAATTTTAATAAACTTTAAAAAATAAACAAATATATTTAAAACTGTTAACATTTAATTAAACAAATATTTAATATTATTAATAATTGATTTAAAGTATTTTATACAAAAAAAATTGATTATTATTTTATTTAATTTTTTTATTTAAAGTTTAATAATCTTATATTCGATTCAGTATAATTTTAATTTTCTGATAGTTAAATATAAGCGCGAAATAATAAAAAACTGTAAGTAATTTGTTTGCAACAATGTTTAAAATTGTGAAATGAAAAATATTTTGAATAAAAAATTATATTTGTAATAATGACAACATTTGAAAATCTTCCAAAATAATTGCTATTCAGGAGCTTGAATGCTAAGGTTTAATCTTAATCAGATCAGAATAAGGTTCAGCTTAAACTTGCAGTAGATCAATTATTTTAAATCCATTATTTTAAATTTAGATACAAAAAAATGTTTAATGCTCCTGTTTTTCATTCTGTTTTAGGCATTAGCGACTAAAGTTGAAGCGACTAAAAGTATTTCCGTAAGATGTTGAAGCGATATTTTAAAATTGAAATGACAGAAATGTCAAATTTATCGTGTGTGGCATTAACAGCTGTAAAACTTTAGCTACGATAGTACTTATTCAGTCAATTACATAAAAATTTAAATTAATTTAAATATAATGTTCATTTATATCAAAAAATGTTTTATAGATTTTTGAAGTACTTTAAAGTTACAAAGGAAGGCGTCAAATTTTCATCTTTCATAAATTATTAAAATTATTTTTTTATATTTAAAATTTTTAATAGTTCTGAATTACAAAAACATTATTTTGTAATGTAATAAAAAATAAAAATAATATTTTAAAATAAACAAATATCATCAGTGTTTATTTTTCCAATTCAAAAAATTTCAAATAATAAATTTGATACAATTCAAATTAAGGTATTACAAACATAATAATCTGTTTCATCGCGCGTCTTAAAGAAAAAACATAAATTAATAAAAATTAAGCGATACCTTTCGTTTTCACTTCGCACGAGCGATGATTAAATTTTTTGAAAGAAATTTCATATCCGTTTATATTAATTGCAATTTCTAAAATATTCTTACATTTTTAAGGAAAACAGATTATATTGCAACTTAATTTCTATTGTAATTGCTGGATGAAGCATTATTCTTAGAAGGAATAATTATATTAAAGGAACTGATTTGGAGAAATTTTTACAAAATTTCAAAAACCCAGGTTAGAACATTGAAATATTGAACAAAAGCACATTGAACTGAATCCCGAATGTCAAAATATCATTCAAATATTATTACAATTTCAATGTACATTAAATTTGTCAATTAAACATTGCTGGAAACTTTTACATGTTCAGGAATATTTTTTTTTTTTAATATGTATTTATAAAATTTTTTATTTAATTTTAAATTTTAAATTTATTAATTTTTTTTTTTAAATATTTATATAAATTATTTAATTAATAGTAAATTATCAAAAAAAACAAGTAATATATTTGTAGTTTACCTTTTATACAAACTAAATAACTAGAATTTAAAAAAAAAGAGTTATTTTACTTATATAATTAAAAAAAAATATTGAACATATATTATTAATATATAACACATATATTTGTACATATGTACAATTATATAAATTAAATAAATTAAATTGATTACATGTGCTTTTTTTTTAAATTTATATTTAATGTAATTTTTTTATATAAACTTTCTTTTATTTTTTTTTTTTTTATATCACAATAGGCACTCTTAATTTTAATTGAATTTTACACAGTATTTTATTTTTTTTAAATATTTTTTTTTTTAATTTATTTTATTTTTTAATTTATTTAATTTTTTATTTTTTTTTATTTATCTTTAGATTTTTTTAAATATAAATAATAGTCACATGTGAGTAGTAACGTGTAAATTATTATTTTAATATTTATTTATTTTTTCATTTATATATATATATATATATATATTAGTTTACAATAAATTGTTTTTTATATAATATTATATACTAATATATTATAGTTATGTTTTTTTTTTTAAATAATACTAATAATACTTTTGTTTCATTATTTTTAAATAAATTTAGTTTTGTTTTTTTTATTTTGTTTACAAAGAATTGATTAATTATATATATATATAAGGTAAACGGCTAAATTATCGTCCTATAATTTTTGGTCATAGCATAAAATGAATTAGTTTGACAGGTTTTCAAAGTAAACTTTATAATGTTATACTATTTTATGAAAGCTTAGGCTTTCTTTTTTTCTATTACGTTTTTATTTCGATAATTTTAATAAAATATATTAAAAAATTATAAATTTAAAAAATTTCCTATATAGATTTCCTTTTTATAGTTCCTATTATCGTCCTATTATTTAGGCTGTACCTAATTTCGTCCTATCTTTAAATAGACATGAAACAGTGTGTTTTCACATATTATTTATCTATTTATGTAATTTTTCATAGCTATTTAATATAAGAATCGAAAATAAAAAATAATTAATTAAATAATTTAATAAATTAAACCATAAGTTAAAAAAAAATAAATAATTCTTAAAAATCAGAATTCATTGAAAAAATTCAATGTTTCCGTCATTTTTTTATTACTTACCAAGGTGGAGACAATTTTTCTCCTTTGAGATATTTTCTTTAATTATTTTTTCATAAAAATTATCAAAAATAAGTATAAATTGCAATATTCCTCATATCGTCATACTCAACCTAATATCGCCCTATTCAATTTACATTTAAATGTTCCCAATATCGTCTAATTCAAAGTACTTCCTAATATCGTCCTATTCAATGTACGTAAAATCGTCCTAAATTTTCTTTTAATATAACTTTAAAATTTGAGAAAAAAGTATAGAACGATAAAAGGTTTTTATATTATATATTAAATTACCTATCAAATGCTGTTAATAAATAAAAAAACAAAATGATTTAAAATAATAAAATATTAATTAATTAAAAGCTCTTCGCAAACCTAATTTCGTCCTATAGGACGATATAACGTACATTTTTTAAATATAATGCCCATAATTCCGTCCTAAATTATTATAACTATAATAATCACAATTAGTAACCAAATTTAAAATTAATGAAAAAAAAATATAGTTTAAACTTAAATTTATTGAATGTAATTAAAAATTTAATTTTCCAACTTTTATTTCTCTCACAAACACGAATTTTGTTTTTCCCTTAAATTTAGAACTTTTTAATAGTAATTAATCAAAACAGAGCTGCATTAGACACTTGCCATTTCAAAATGAATTTTAAAACAGCTAAATTGTGAATTTAATCGCGATATTTTATTAAATGACAAAAGAAATATTAGAAAATATTTTGCATAGTCTAATTTGATTTTATTTCAATTTTTAGCGAAGTTATACTAAAAAAACTGTATTAGGACGATAATACCGCCATAGGACGAAATTATAGCCATTTACCTTATATACTAATTTTTTTATAAAATAAATAATAAAATGTTTTTTTTTTTTAATTTTAATTTAATATTATTAGGTATATTATATATATATATATATATACAAAAAGAACAATAATTAGTTTTTTTTTTTTTAAATATTATATTATGAATATTTATATTATTATATTTATTTTATTTTATAATAATGAAAATGGTTTGAAAATTTTTTAATTTCAAAAAAAATTCATTGATGTGATTGAAAATGTTTAAACGAAAAAATAAAAAAATAAATTATAAAATTTAAATTGGAAAATGATGGGAAATAATCAGATGTCATTTTCAATTAAATTTAATGTCATTATAAATATTATTATTATGTCCATACAATATAATAATAATTTGTATATTTGTATAATATGGAAAATTATTTTAATAGAATTATAATTAAGTATTTTATTTATTTGATATAATAAAATGATATATTTAAAATGAATTAACCCTAAATACAATATGATATAATTTAATTAGAAGGTTTAAAAAAAAAATTGTGAGGTGTAAATATGACCTCCATTACTTTTGGAGGAGATATCTAATCTACATCGTATGGTGTCTGATGACAGTATAACTATATAAAACATTATATTAAAACAATATTTTTTAATATTTTTTTAGGGAACTTTGATTTGGGGTGGTATTGAAAGTTGGTAAAATATGGGTGTGTTGGAGTACGTTGATATTGGAAATGCAATAAGTGATAAAAACGTCGATCAGAGTAAAGCGTAGAAAATTGTATATTGTTTATTGTTGATCAAATCGATGTTTCAATGTAAACAACTTTATTAAAATCGATGCAGAGTTATAACTCCCAGGGTCATAAGTCCTTTAGTTTTGTAGGGACTTATGACTCGTTTAGTGGGACATAAGTTCTTGACTTATAGTGGGTCATAAGCTCCTTTTTGGAAGCACCATTAAAATCATATATATAATTTTCTGTAAGCTATGCTCTTATCACTTATTTTATAGTTTTGAAAGTTTTTTTTTTTTTTAAATTAGCACACTTAAAGCAAAGTTCGAACCGAAAGCCTGAGTAACTTGAGATTAGAAAAAAAATTCTATTTATTATAATTTGTGCTGTAATTAATGCAAATAAATAAATAAATAAATAAAATAACCTAGACTCATTATTAATATATAAGAGCCACAAAGTTTAGTAGACATAAAGTTAAATGCCTTTTCAATGGTAATTAATTAAACATTAGAATAGTTTTCTGAGCCTTACTTTGTCTTGTATTTTTGTTTAGACAATTTAAAAAGTTTGTGAAAGATTTTTCATTGAGAAAATTTGTGACAATTATCTATTCCTGACTGCACACGAAATATTGCATTTTATTGTAATAGATTATTTAAAAGAATTTAAAGCCGTCTCCGTGGCTTGGGACAGAGTTTTTGAACTAAATCCAAAAAAAGTAGCAGAGCTAATTAAATTCTTACCAAAAATACCTGCAACTTGATTGTATTTAAACTAAGGGTATTTCAATTAAAAAAATTCCAAAAGAACTTCTCGAGACCTGAGTTGATCTAGTTGTAGAATATAATGTGTGCCAAATGTGTCAAATTATTTTAATCCAAACTAGTATAGTAATTATATTTTCGTAAATTCTTTTAATTTTGAATATTTTTCAGCTTCTAATCTTTTTGATAAGAATTGGTAGGAATCATTAGTTAGTAGTTATAAGATATTTTGAAAAATTTTCAAAGGTCAATGCAGATCAGACGAATCACTCTTAGTAATTTAATAATTTAAATCTTTTTCCAAAATAATGACATATAAATTACGATAATTGATAACTTAACATTTCTTAAATACAAAATATGTTTAAAATTTAAAGAAAACATCGATTTAATATAAATAAAATCTAAAAGTAACTACTAATTATTGATTTGTAATTAAAATTAGTCAAACATATGTTTTTTTTAAATACTAAATATTTGTATAAAATAATAAAATATATAATTATAATTACTCTGTTATTATTTTAAACATTTTAAAACACATCATGAGTAAATTTTCGAAATATATGAGATTATTACTATCTACTTAATTTGAACATATTTTATTTTTTAATAATTATTATTTTTTTTTTTTTTTATTTTTAGTGAACATTTAAAAATTTATATAATTTTTCTAACATTAATTACTATTAATATAATACATAATATTAAATTTTATTTATAATTAATTTTTAATCAAACTTAAATTTAATATAGAAACAACAAATAATAATATTAATTAATAATGAAAGTCTTATTTACAAGTGTAGCTTTTGATATAACATGTAATTAATAATTTTAATGTATTGCATATAATTAAATATATATTTAAAATTGTGACTTATATATCTTATAATCTAATTTTTTTTTTTATAATTATTTAATAAAAAAATGGCAGTTTTGAAATTTTTCTTTATATTTTTCTTACTTAATTTATTTTAATTTTTTTTTTAATTTTTATAGTTTTTTTTTAATTTTTATATTTTTTATTAGAATTTATTTTTTTGTTTTTATTTATTTAATTAAGTATATTTAAATTTAATTTATTTATATAAATATTTTATATATATATGTTAAGAGAATTTATATTAATTTTATTAAATATCAAATGAAAATTAAATTATTTAAAATTAATTAATAAAATTAAATTATACTGAAGTCATTTAACGCAAAGTAATCAACAAATGCACACTGTCTCTAATTTTTATTTTAATTTAGATTTAATTTATTTAATTATTTACATAAAATATTTTTAATATATAAATTAATTAATAATTTTAAAATATTTCAAAAATTAGTGAAAGTTCAAAAATAATCAATATTAAATTGTATTGATTTGAAAGAATTTTTTTATTGAAAATTTAATGTAATGAACTGTAATTAGTATTTTTAAGTATCTGTTACTCATCCAATTGTACAAAAGCAGTATTTCCAATGATTACTTTTAGCAAATTCAAAGTATTCGTTTATTTAAAAAAAAATTACTTAGCACTTTCAGTTGAAATTAGAATGATGTATCTACTTCTAATCTAATTAGCATAAACTTATTAGAACTACAAATAATTTCTTAATGAATATTAATTTTAAGGAAAAGTAATTGAGTATTTAATTTATATTTAGAGTTAATTTTTTAGAAATAGTTAAGGAGACATTTGGTGCACATTCCGGTTTAAATCCAAAAATATTTTACTTTATACTGAGTAAAATGATATTTAAATACAGTTGTAAGTACCATTATCTGCATTACTCATTACTGTGTCAAGTACAACCATTACTTAGATTTAAATACCTAAAAAATTCAAGTATAAATGAAAGAATCAAGTGATTACATTTTTATCAAGTACTTCTCCTTGAAAATTAATGAATTTTGAGTTTAAATATTTTTTGATACTCAAATATTTACGAGTAATTAAGTACCACAAAATAACTAATTATTAAAAATTAAATTATTTTCCAATTATTCAGGTATTTTGCAAATATTTTAATTGACAAAGTCCAACACTTACTGGAAATGAATATAATAGAAATTTGATTATGAGACAAAGTTTCTAGCCTTTTATTGAATTTTAAAAATACTTGTAAAAATTAAAATACTACTATAAATACTATGAATACCTATTAACCTTAGAATGAAACCAATCAAAAAAAACTAAACTTAAAATCAAAAAAACAAGTAAGATAAACATTTTATTAAAAAATCCAGAACTTTATTATTTTATTTTGCTTTTAAAAGCTAAGTTTTGGAATATTTTTTCAACCCCATTCTAGAACTTGTAAATTAAAGTATCTCTTAGTAAATTTAAAAGTCTTCGGCACTTTTAAAAAAATGTTAAAAATAGAATAGTGAAAATCCTACACATAACACATATCAAAACAGTGAATAAATCATGAGAGACGGTAACAATTAATCAAAAATTAAGTAATAGAAATTTTATAATACTTATTTCACACCGCTTTTCTGTAGTTAGAATGAATCAGGACCTTAAGAAAACTATATAATTACATACATTTAATAAAATACATAATATTGCATAGATTCGATTTGTGCACGATTCCACACTATCTATTTGCCCCTTTAATCAATAATCAAGAGTTTAAATAAAATAAATAAATAAATATAATTCATAGTTCCTAATCCCCATGTCCCGAACATCTTTTACTGATCAGTCATCATTTTCCTCAAAATCAACATCCTTTATTTGTCATCCCTTACTCATCAGTCATCACTATCCACAAAATCAAACTGTACATTTGTATTTAAGACCCAATTCCAAAGTCTTAAAAGTTGAGTTTTAAAATATAGAAGTTCATAACAACCTGGAGGAACTTTGTGCAACTATACTCTGAGTGGCTGTGGATTTTTAAAAAAGAACTAATCACTCATCGTTTTAAAAAGGAAGTAAAATTTCATTCAATACACCGTCATTCAACGAATGTGATAATGCAGAGTGAACTTTAAACTTTTTAAAAGACCTTTAAAACAAAATTCATATTATATTACATATAAAATATTATCTAGAATTAAACATTGTTTTTTTTGAATAAATCAAAATATTTTATAAATTATAATTCTTCAGTTAAATCACATTAATAATTTTATTTAGTTCAATTCTTTAATTTAGTTAATTTATTTATTTTATATATTTAATTAAATATATATATATACAAGTATATATATATATATATACATTTTTAATCTATTAATTCTAATATTATGAAAATATGTATAAAAAAAAAAAAAAAAAATAAAAACTTTAATACAATATTATCCTATTAATTTATAATTAAAGTTTTAATAAAATTAAAATAAAAAAATAATTTAATAAAAAAAAATAATATAAATATTAATAAATATATATTTTAATTTATTTTTTATTTGAAATTTCTTTGGAAAACCAAAAAAACAAAATGTAGAAAAAAATTTTTTTTTAATCCAATATAAAACCAGATATTTATGCAATTTAATATTAATTTTCAATTAATTTTAATAAAAAATATATATACAGTGAAAGTTCTCTTAGCCGGACGTTCCTATATACGGAAATCTTTTTAAGACGGACAGTTTTTTCAAAACCAATTTTTTTTTTAAATTTTTCATACAAAACACACTCTTTTAACCGGACCCTCTAATAACCGGACGCGGACACTTAAATCATTCTTTAAATTTCAAAAAAATCTCCGTGTAAACGGACACTTCTACTTTATGAGCAAGCTTTTTTTATTTAATGTGAGTAATATGGTGTATACATCCAATCCAATACAAATTTTGTATTATAATTTACTATTATATTATATTTATTTATAGGTATGCATTCTAATTTTTACAATTACATATTAGAATCTAATACATACATAATTGGATTTGAATAATATTATGTATGCCTAACGCATAGAGGTACTTTTTATTGCTTATTTTTCAAAAGGTTCTGAGCAAAGAAGAGATAGTATTAGTGTGTATTATTAATAAGATGCAAACTCGCTCTCTGAGAACCAAAAAAATTTTCCATTTTTTTAAAATAATACGTATTAGGTTTATTAGTTTTATTACGCATACGTTTAAGGTAAAGTTCACCAGTTCTTGAAGAATTGGAAACTAAAACCCACAATGTAGTCTTAAAAACTATTGATAGTGTAAGAAAATTTGCAACATGTAAAGAGGATCTTACAGCATTCCAGTTTTTTAAAAAACTTAGAAACACATTTCAAAAATAATGTTTTAAAAATTGAACAGGAAAAAATACGGCTGTCAAAGATTTCTATTTTTTTTCAAAAGACTACTAATTCTTAAATTCTAGAATGGAAGTAGTATGTAATTTAAACTAATAATGTTATTTTGTATTGAATTTATTGAATTTTTGTTTAGTTTTTTGTAGTAATTTTTATTTCCTTTTGTTATTTAGTTTTTATGTTGTTAATATTAATAAAGAAATTAAGAAAAGTTATAAAAAATTTTTTTCTATTAACCGGACAGTTCCCATAAGCGGACGAAAATTTTAGAACCGTGAGTGTCCGTTTATGAGAGCTTTCACTGTATATATTTTTGAAAATTTTTTTTAATAATCAAAAAGCATAAAATATAAACAGTTTTTACATACATAATAAAATTCTAATCCATATAACAAAATTAATAATAATCAAAACGATAAAACTAAAGTAAATAATATAAAATGGTATAATTCTGGATAAATCCGGATCAAATATATTTTTTTTATTTATTTTTTGAATAAATAAAATTTATTTATAAAATCAAAAGTATTATACGAGTATTATACGAGTATATAATATTATATTTATTGAATATATTCTAAAATAATTGAAACTATCAATTACATTTTACGCTTCTAACACAAAAAAAAAAAACAAAAACTAATTGAAATTAAAATTGAGGGCTTTTAATATAATAACACTTATAGTATAAATTTAAAAACAGTTTTAGAAAATATGCTTATATAATTTCACTCTAAATCCGTCTGTGCGTCCTGGTTTTAATAAAACTTCTACATCAATTTGAAATAATCCAATAAAATTTTAAATATGGATACTACCACATGCTACGGAGTTTAAGCCTTCCAAAGTTTTGAAAAGCCTTATATTTGAATTGCTATAACACAGGAGTTGTCCTATATATTTTCAGATTGGAATTGCCACGGAAGGGCACTTGAAGGATTTATTATAGAACATATGAAATATGTAAAATATATCTTTAATACAGGATTGCCAAAAGATATTTTAAAAAATAAAGGATTGCCCTTAGGATTACCAGCTATTACCGTTACCTATGTGAAATTCAATTTTTGTAAATTTTGTTACCCTTTTATATATCTATTGAATGGTTAAATTTAGGATTTTGAAGCTTAAATTCTTAGAATATACCTTTTTAGAACATATTTTTGTAGCGCCCGAGGCGCTGTAAGGAATCGAAACTTGAAAACTTGATTTTTTTAACACCTGTAATTTCAATACCTAGCCTATTCTTTTTGAAAGAAATTAGAGTTAAATATTATTTTCTTAGTTAATAAGTTAATAGTCTTTTTCTTAATTATTAAAGGCTTTCTTGGTACCAAAACTTTTTATTAAACATTGTAAAATTAGGAAATGTGCTTTTTTAAATACCTTTGGTTTTCTACTTTACTTATTTTTATTATAACTTTTAATTTAATTGAATACTGAATATACGATATCGATATTAGAATGCAATAAACTAACACTCAGCAAATTATTACTCATCTATTTAAAAAAAAAAAAATAACAGTAAAAAACAAAAATAAATGTCTATTATATTACCGTTATTTTATTATATTGCGAATAAATTCATTTTAAACCCAATATCCTTGAAACAATAATGCTGTTGAAATTTCCTATTATAAGGGGCACTTAAAATAGTGATTTTCTAAATAAAAATTTTTTTTTTAAATTATTATTAGTTTGAAATTGGTACAGAACTGCAATTTATTGGTATAAATATTAAAAACAATTTGTGTCCCTAAAAGTATGCAATTCTTATGTTTGTTTTTTCAAGATTATGTTCGTAATCGCTTAGTATTTTCATAAACCATGTGGGTCTCCAAATAAATCAGTATGGGTGCAGTTTAATTCTTGTAAGTACTGCAGCACTACTAAAGCCACTTCTACTTTTAACCCATGTTACAAGCCCCGGAAAACGGAATTCAGAGCTATAACTGCAGATAATCTTACTAAATCTTAGCAATTGAAAGGGTCGTAGCAAACTTTCGGACAATTAAGCGAAGAATACAATTTATTTTGATCATAGTAATGTGCAATAACTAATTTAAAATTTTAAAATCTGTAGGATAGTGGCAAACAAGAATTTAAAAATTATTAGTTGAAATACACTAGAAAATGGACGGATCCAACACTGATGCGAGAACTAATAAATGGAGTACCGGGTAAAGAGCAAGCATAGGAATGTAGGAAATGCTAACGCATAAATAGCTCCAAAGTTCTAATACTGTATAATAATAGTTGTAACGCCATTTCCTAGAATAATTAGGAGTCAGTAAAATTTGACCTTTTATTATTAAATTTTACTTACATTTTTTCATTGATTATTCACTTAATCCTATTGATGTCCCCCGCAGCCCTTATTTTTCTTACTATTTTGTTTATTACTTTATTTTATTGTTTCTTAATTTTTTTTTTTAATTAAGTTTAAAAGTTCAATTGTTTTTTTGTACAGACAGACAAAGACAAAGATATTTTTTAATTATTTTAAAATAAAACAAATAAAAAAAAGAATATAAAAAAATGAAATTCTTTTACAAAAAAAATTAAAAAAAAATCAACTCATAAATAACAACTGATGCCAGATTAAAAGTATTTATTTTCATCATTGATATGACATATCCGGATAATAATTTAAAATTAGTTTTCCTCCATTTTGTTTTTTTTTTATTTTGTTTTTTTTTCTGATTGTTATATGAATATTTATTTTATATTAAAAATTTGATTTAAAATTTATTTAATATTTTTTTTTACAAAATGTTCAGATGAAACTGTAAACGATATTAATTTTTTTTTTAAATTATACAATTTTTTATGCATTAATACATAAACTAAATATGATTAGAATATTATATTGATGATAAATCCCCAGATAATTTGAAAATTAATATATGAATTAATTTTGTATATTATATTTAAATTTATTTGATAATAATTTTTACAGGTTATTATAATAACATGCCTATTATATTATTTTTAAAATATTTGAAACTAGATCCAGGTTATTGGACTTAAATATGACAATAGTGTTATGTATAAAATTATACACAGTAACCTTTTGTAACCTAAGAATTGTGATAAAGTAGCTATAGTAAGTTTGAATTCATTGAAGGTATCTGGTGGATTCAATTGTATTTGGAATTATTAATAGATTACCGGCATCTGCTAATAGACCAAAACATTCTAACGAGTTTATCGACTTATTTAGAGAAGTTATAATATTCTTAGGTAAATACTGGTAATGGACAAAAATATCTTAAACAAATAAAACAGTGTGATCTGCAAATGACATACGGGCTAAAAATTCTGGAATTAAACTAAAAGGGAGAGGGGGGTCAGATTTTTTTTTATTTATCGAACAATTCAAATCTAATGATTTGTTTTTCTATTTGCACCAACAGAAGGGTTAATTTTCATTGACATCAAATGCATGTAATTTGTAACCTGTACACCCCTGGCTGAGTTAGGAAATTTGAATAAAATGGTAATTTTTTGAGTACGGAATGTATTACTGAGCTATCCATTTGGCTCTAACAAACCGTGGTGCAAGTGCTGAAACATTTTTGTTCTAATATTAAAACGTTTTAACTTATTGACTTCAAATAAAGTATACGATTTGTCATTTGATAGTAAAGTTGACTCCATTAACTGACTTTGAATTTGTTAACCCATATCGGAACAACGATAGCTCAAAAAAGTTTTGAAACGAGTTATTTCGCTCTAAATTAGAAACGGTTTTGCTGATTAATTTCAAATTATGTATTCGAGTTGTCCTTTGATAATGGAGTTGTATCTATTAATAGTCTCAGAATTTGTTAGCTCATACTAGCACAACGATTTGTCAAAAAATTTTGGAAACAAATTACATTTAATTTTTCAAAGTACTAAACAAAATGCAAGTCTCAATTCCATCTCCACAACAAGTTTGAGGTCCATTTGCTATTTTAGCAATGCGTATTGGGTTTTAGCTACCTCTATATAAATCTTTTGATCTGATCTTTTAATCTGATTTACTATATTAATGTTCGATAATGTTCAGTTTGGTATACATTTGGGGACCGATTTACTTTTGGATGTGGACCTTACATTTTTTGAGAATAAATATTGTTAGGTTTCTGTTCGAAGCGAATTTTGAATGTAACAAAAATAAGTTATAATGATCGATCGTGTTTTTAATCCTCTTAATACAGATTTCCAAATCCTAATTAATAACCAGGATATTATATAATTATACTGTATGATACGTTCCTCATGGAGGACCCTTAATTAAATCTAAATAAAAAGTCTTTTATACAATCACTTAAAAATTTTATTATTAAAATGATTACCACATTGTTCTATAACCAAATTACCCTACTTACAAGTCTTCGATAAGCCTCACAAGACACAATATCTTCATAATATTATTGTTATTTTAATATTTTGATTTCAAAAACTACTTGAAAAAAAGTTTTTGAGATTTTAAATTAAAAAAAATAAAAACTTTTAATACCAATACACAAAAATGAAATATGGTAAAATATTATAGTTTAACTTTTATATTTTTTTTTTTTTACTTTGGCATAAGTTATACTTTTATTTTCTAATAAGTTTTAAGTATCTTTTATTCTTTTATAATAATCACAAATATTACAAGTATATTGAAAAGCAAATAAACTTTTTTTTATTTCAATATAAATATTTTTTTAAGATTGCAGATACCATTATGTCTACCAAATTTTATAATACCCCTTAATAACTAATAAATTTTTAGACCGCAATAATAATTGTCTGTTTTTTGAGTTTTATTTGAAAAAAGTTTTTTAAATAAAAAAAAAAAATTATTTTAAAGTTTTTATTTTAAAAATTTTTATTGTGGTTTTACTATAAAATAATTTTTGAACTACAAACTTTACTTCAGATTTACAGACTGTAACTAATTATCATTTGTAAGTGAATAAAATTTTATTGAACTTATATATTAATAAATTGTGAAATAAAATTACAAATGTTCGATATAAATAATATTAAACCGAGTGTCGAGTTGGGGGGACCCATTTGGTTTGACCAATTGACGTGAAACCTTTCACAAGTATTTCTCTTGGCTAAGGAGATTTAAGATTGTTGGATATTTGTTTTGAATATATATACCCAAATTTACAGGAAGATTTTACAGTGCAAAAGTTCGGCTAAAACAAATTTTTGTTAAGTTCTGTTAACCAATTTAGGCACGAGGACCTAATCAACTTATTTTAGTTCCATTTTTGCAATTATGCTTATACGATTTAATTAATTTGGTTAAAAATAAACGTTAAACGTTTTTACATTAGGGGCTAACTGTGTTAGTTTAGTTTTGATTCGTTAACCCATTTGGGCACAACGACTCAATAAAGTTTTATTTTGAATTTTTGCCGTCCTGTTTAAAAACAGTTTGACCAATTGAATTAAAAGTTCGCGCAAGTATTACTCCAAAAGAACACAAAAGTAATTTGGTTACGATCCATTGACTCAATAAAGTTTCTGCACTTTAACCTATTGGAAACAATTAGCTTCAAATTTTGTGAAAGTATATACCATGTATAGTTGTCATTTATACCATGTATAATTCTTGTATTAATTTTTTCATTTATTTCATTTTCATTTCATTTTTCAAAAATAACATCAATTTCAATTAAAATCCCATTGATGTGCAATAGTGCAGAAAAACAGACCAGGAATTCAAGTTCATCCCGGGCTCTTTTGCACCAAACACTTGTCACTAATCAAATAATTTTTTCTTATTAAATAAGTTTTTATGATACCATAATCAAATTTGATTATTACTTAATAAAATTCAAATGATTATTTGATTATTTGATTAGGGATAACTGCTTGGTGCTTTAGAGTCCGGGATGAACTGGAATTCCTGGTCTGTTTTTCTGCACTATTGCACATCAATGGGATTTTAATTGAAATTGATGTTATTTTTGAAAAATGAAATGAAAATGAAATAAATGAAAACATTAACACAAGAATTATACATGGTATAAATGACAACTATACATGGTATATACTTTCACAAAATTTTAAGCTAATTGTTTCCAATAGGTTAAAGTGCAGAAACTTTATTAAAGTTCTTGAATTTAAAGATAAGCGCCTACGGAATTCCGACTCCCTTAATTCTACATACTTTAAATATTTTTCTTCAACAAACATAACAAATCACATCTGTTCCCACTATCTCAAAGATTTTACCTAATTTGAATGTTTAAATTTTAAAGAAGTTTTCAAGTTTAAATCTCCAATTCCAAGAAGAAAACTTAAAATTATTGCATAAACATTTTCAATGGAAAATTTTATTTTTCTAACATAAATTATTTCTTTAGAAAAAGTTCAGAATATTCACCTTGATTTATTTAACTGTGATAATTTTACGTGAGATTTCAATTCTGAGAAATTGACCTTGTTATTAGCCCCATTTTTTTTTTTTTAGTTTAATCACGAAAACTATTTTGTATTCCATCGGATGCTTTAAAATGAAAGAAAAAGTAAATACAAATAAAATTTAAAAATTTTTGCACGAATTTTGGACCATATTAAGATTTATTGCAATTTTCAAAAAGTCAAAATTGAATATTTTCAACAAATTTATTTAAAAAATTATTTTTTAGAGCGATTTATTTATTTTGGGCTTTAAGAGGAAATAAACATGGACTGCATTCGAAATTCTACAGGTGTACCATGAATTTCGATCATACTTCGAAAATAATAATTTAAGAAAAACATAGACAAAAACTGAGAATAAGTGAAATATGGCCTTAAAAATGTGTCAAAATCAATATATAAAATATATATTAGGTTTTAAGTTTTATACTTATAAATAACCATTTAAAAACTTTTACAAGATAGTAGAAAAAATTACACATTTACATATTTTTCATAAAACATTGCTTTTAAGGATAGTTACTTTTATTTCTAATTTGTAAAATTTACTTTTAAAATTTTAACTTTAATAATTTGAAATCAGTGGTGTAAAACCTACTCATATACGAACCATTTGTATCTGATAGAATTATTCCTACACCAATTGGTGCGCAAGCAGGCGAACTCAGAGAGAAGATTAAATAAATAGAACTTGTTTATTATATTGAGCATACCTTGTAAATTAAATACAAATAAACATACATGTATATGAGATAGAACTTTAATTCACAATTTGTAAAATAGCAGCAATAATGCAAAATAGGTTGTTATTTGCAGCTTAAGATAATTATATTCTACTCCTGTAATCGTTGATTTTTTAATAATATGCGAAAAATTCATAAAATTTTTTCACCGAACGATACTGAACGTTATTTTCCTATAATAGAGTTAAATAAAATTCTTAGTAATTCGTACTCATTTTTTCATAGTTTCAAAGCACTGTAAACCAGGCTAGGAATAAAAAATAAAAATTGAATGAAAAATAACAAAAAATGCATATCTTGAAAGAATTATGTGTACAGTAACAATATTGTCTGGTATTTTAGTAAATACAATTCTCAGACACATTGAGTTGAAACACGAAGCAACAACCGATTCCATTTTATTAACAATAAAAAATGCTGCAAATTAATTAAGAGATGATTAAAATCCGGTACTTTGAAAACTTTAAGTTTTTTAGACAGGAACACATTTAGATATGTTAAGAATAAACATCTGGTTTTTTATAACAACTATTATATTTAATGTTTCAAATTTAAGAAATAATTATAGTTTGTAAATATAGTTTAAAATAAAAATAAATATGTGCTTGTAGACATTTGCTTTCATTCTAGAACGTATCCTAGAACAGTTAATGATCGTCATTTTGATGAAAATCGAAAATCTGTGTGATTACGCTTTGACGCTCACCTTATCTTTTTTTATAACCTTAGCATTTAATATTAATTTTCATTTCCAACTTAAAGTCATAATTCCATTTTGGGAGAAAATGAAGGATAATTAAATGAAATGCTCGTGTGAATTTGGGACATATTTTGTCACTGGCAAAGGCAAGGAATAGAATGAAAGCAATTAGTTAAATTTTCAATTAACATGGTTGTCAGAGAGTTCATGTACAGTATAATAGTAGAAGATTCCGTAATTGTGTAAAAAATATTAAAGTGAAATATTTACTTGTACAATGTTACGATATATTATTATCGTAATAATTAAATATACATTATATTATTTTTAAATTGAGTATTTAAAAATATTTTAGGGCATTTGAATGAAATGTTTACGAAAGAAATAAAAAATTAGTAGTTTCCTTTTAAATTCACTAAAATTATATATTTTAACAAATACCAGTACTTCATCCATGACATGCAAACTTCTTGATTAGCATTGAAGAAGATCGGGTACTAGTAATATCCAAGTCTACATGTCAAAATACTCATACTTCTAAAAATAAATAATTGTAAAGAAATTAAAAGAAAACTACTCTGTTTCTATTTCACCTTTAAATTGTTTATTCAATTATAGATAACTATTTAGTTTTCTAGTTACTTAGCTATATTGGTTTCATCAATTCTCAATTTAAACTTTTAAAACTTTTTTCCATTTCTAAATAAATTTAAATATAATTTATTTCTTTAATAAATTTCAATTAAAAAAAAAGTGAAAATAAGCCAATTAAAAATTATTAATATGATTATAAGTACTTAAAATCCTATTCTGAAAATATGTTTTTATTTTTTCAAGTTTAAAAACCATTACTTATTTTTCTAAATATTAAAATACTGCTCTAAACACTGACAGTTCTACCTACACACTATTGAATGTTTTAAAAAACTTATGCATTCAATACAACTTAAATGCAAAATAAATTGGCACTTATAAAATGCATACATAACATGTATAGACAATTTACTATATAAAATAAACTATAGACAACCTACGAGTATTTGTTTGTTTTTATTTTTTCTCTCTTATTTTTTTTTTTATTTTTCTCTTCATTTTCATTTTGTTTTTTTTTTCTCTTGTAGTTGTTGTTGTTATTATTATTTTTGTAAATATTGAATACTAAATAAGAGAGCAAAAACAAAAAAACAAAAAAAATACTAAAAGATTCCATAAAATAAAAAATAAAATTGTAAACAAAATCGTATAATAAATGAGGATTAGAGTGAGTGAGAAGGTAATAAATAAAATTCTAGAGGACACTTTAGATTTACAGAGAAAAATAAAACCAAAAAAAAAAAAAAATGTTTGCATAAATTGTGCAAATTTATTATACGTATATACATTTTTGTATTTATTAGTGTATACATATATATATATAAGTTATTTAATACATAATACATGTATTACATAAAGAAATACTTATATATAGTATATATCCTATAGTATGTAACCTACACTCTACAACAAAGTTTTTTAATAAGAATATTTTAAGTTAAAAAATGCACACACGCACATTTTTACATATAAAAATAATCATGAAAATTCCATAAAGGTCAGAGACGCATTCGGGAATTTAAAAAATACACAAAAAAATGTAAAAAAAAAAAGAATTAAAATATACTAAAAAAAATAAAATAAAATGGTAGAATGCAATTTAATTTTTTAAGGAAATTTATTTTATAAAAATAAATTGAATTTACGAGTATAGAAACATACTATTCTATACTATACTGTAAATTTGAATTTTTTAAAAAATTTATTCATTTATGAATATATTAAAAAAAAATTGTATAGAAATAAATATTAGTTTTAGAATATATTTAAATTTTAATTTAAAAATTTATAGACTAAAAGAGAAAATAATTTTAAATTACATGAACGACAACAGTTATTAATTTTTTAAAGAAATAATTTATTTTAAATATATTTGTTGTGATATATATATATATATATGTATATATATATATATATATATTAAGTTCTATTGACATTTTGTGATTTAACGGTTTTTATATTGATTAACTTTCTTATTTTTAATTCGATTTACTCAATGAATTACTATATAATCAGTTGTAAGACTATACGTTGGTTATTCTGTGGATTTATCCGACCAGAGGCGTAGTGGTTAGGACGTCGGTCTTTCAATCGAAGACTCTCAGATTGAAATCCTGGTCGAATCATATTTAATATAAAATATATACCTGTCACATATGAAAAATAAAGGTTGAATCACTCACTTACCACATTGTATATTTTTATTTATTTATTTTATTAAACTTTGCTCAAAAGATCCCTAGGCTCGTACAGAGTGCTCTACAATATTCTTAATTTAGTAGTAGGGAACTGTTCTCAAAAAAATAAATAAATAAATTTCCATTTAGCAAAATAAATTGTACTTAAGTACAAAATTTTTTAGGAATTAACGAAGAAGAGTAACAAGGATCCCAAGCTCAGGAACCAGTAAAAGATGAAATTTGCGTTGAAAGAAAAAAAAAAGACTTTTTAAAATGTTTCCCAACATTGTAATTGGTATGTTTCACAACTTAAATGCTTGTTAGATTTTGAGTGGAGCTTGTGCTCAATTCCTCCCAAATTTGGGGGACATAATGAAATCATTTAAGAACACTCTTGTACCAAGTTTCAAATTTCTATCTTTATTAATTTCGAAGATATTCTTGTTAGATCTTGAGAGGTGTGAGGGAGGTACTCGAACTACCACTCCAATTGATCCTATTTTCCTGATATACCGGTGAAGAAAAGACGGTCTTCAAATTGCGCGAA
This sequence comes from Dolichopus griseipennis, assembly GCA_963082915.1. NCBI lineage: Eukaryota > Metazoa > Arthropoda > Insecta > Diptera > Dolichopodidae > Dolichopus > Dolichopus griseipennis. The sequence continues at coordinate 350,962,027 of OY720441.1, forward strand.
AACTTTGTTTCTAAAAAACTTTTCACAATCTGAAGTTGAGTTTTTATATAAGTCTCTAAAACTTTTTTATACCACCCTATATTTTATGTCCTATATGGATTGGCAACAATTTGAATTTTGTCCACAAAACACACAATTATTTTGATTTTTTTATTTTTTTTTTTATAATTTTTGTATAAATTTTTAAACGAATGGTTTTAAAAATTTTTTTTTTTTCAAGTTATTTACTCTTATATACATACATATATAAATATTTTTGAAATTCTTTTTTTTTATTTGTTGTTGTCCTTGTATAAATTTTCAGGATGTGTACAAATATTTGCTTCAATTTATAAAAATTTTACAAAAAATATTTGAGAATAAAAAAAAAAGTAAGCAATCTTTACCTTCAAAATTACAAACTATTGTAAAAATATAAAAAAAATTACAAATATAAAAAAAGTAAATATAAATTTTTTTTTTATATACATTGGCAACCTTGATGAAAAAGCAATTTAGAAGTAGAAAAGTAATTCACAAACATCTGTATCGATTTTATAGTAAGAAGAATGATTACTTTACAGTAGATTTGTAAATATAATAATGATTTTGGAATAAAATACTTGAAAATTTCAATTACATTAGGAATCGCTGTAATCAAATGTGTTGAGTACAATTACTGTAATAATTTGTAAGATTGCTATTAAGAATATTTGTAATCGAAAATTAATTTAATTCGTATTAAGTATTTTATTTTGAAAGTACTTGATAAATAATCTTAAATTAATTTTAAATATATTTTAAAAATATCTAAATATAATCATTTTCAAAAATTTAACAAATCTACCTTACATAAAGTACATACAAAACAATTGAATCCTAAAATTATGCAATATTTTTTTTAAATTTAATATTGCCTAATTTTTAGATATTTTGAAGGTGTTTAACTTCTAATAGTGGTTCAAAAAATATTTTTAAGACAGAACACTTCTCCACCATAACGTATGATTTAAGAAATAGAACTTGGACTTATCAGAAACCGGTTTAAAATAAATAGAAGTTATAACTAATTGCCCACTTATAACTAAAAGACCACTTACCGTTACAAAATTAATTAGTAGTCAAAATGGTTAAATCTCTTATTATTAGATCTTATGCTCGCCTATATATATAGTAACTAATACCCGGTACGTGTTGCTGTGCCTCTCAATGGAGGTATAATTTCAAGTTGATGTTATAAGAAAGAAGTATTACCAACTTTGCAACATTGGACGTAATTTACTTCTAAAAATTGTTTTTTTTTAACCAATCGTAGAACCAACATGCAGGAGGACCAAACATCTTAACAGAGTCAACTCCATTTTCAAGGTGCTTCACGCATACAAAATTTGAGGTCAATCTTTTAAACCGTTTCTAATTTAGATTAAAGTATCGAAAACATCTGTAAAAAGCCGCCTTGCCGCAATGGATTAACGGAACTCAACAAAGTTTTCTTGAGACTTTTCCTTTGACCAATGGAGTACTTCACAAGATTGAACGTTATTTGTTTCCAAAAATTTTTTTCACCAATCGTAAGACCGACATGTGTTACCAAAAACAAAGCCTGTAAAACAGGGTCAACTCAGTTCTCAAGGAGAATCACGTTTACAAAATTTGAAATCAATCGGTCAAACTGTTTTAATTTTTGAACAAGAAAGTTTTAATACTTGCACCACAGCCCCAACTTGGAGGTCCGTTAGAGTAAAATTTTTAGACCACGAGTCCTTCAAAAACCTCCATTTACAAATTTTCATGATAATCGGTTGATCAGGTTAGGAGTCTATTCGTTACGTACAAACAAACAAACAAAGTTTCGCTTTTATATATATAGATAGATATCTAACTATCTGTCTATCAATGTATATAAAAGATAGATTATAAAATAGATAATTTAATAATAAAATAATTTTAATATTTTATAAAAATAATTTTATAAAATAATTATATTTAAAAGAAAAATTAAAAACAATATAATAATAATTAATTGATAATAGCAATTATTATTAAATGAATGACAATTATTATAAAATGTAGTATTAAATAAAAAGGTAAACAATTTATGTTTATTTTATTTGAATCTCTTTCAAAATTATTTTAAAAAAACATTATGTGTTTCTGTACGTAATTAAAAATTAAATAATTAGAACGAATCATATTTGGAATAATTAATTAAATATGTGTTTTTTTTTAATATTATATAATTGAAATATTTGATATAAATAAAATATTTATATTTATTATTTAATTGATAGTTATGTTGTAATTAAATTTTATTGAAAAATATATTATTTGAGAATGATGACAGCAGAAGTCTCATGAGATTTAAAATTTTATATATGCAAATACCTAAAACTCCTTGGAATAAGATAGAGTTTTTAATAGAGTTTTTTAGAAGGTTAATTGTATGAATGAATAAAATTACCATCAATAGATGAGTCATTCAACTTTTTACTAAAGACTACATCTTTTATAAACAAGATTTGACAAAGACTTCTGTGAAATACAGTATTTTAAGCAAGCCCTCAGGTAAAAAGGTTTATGGGTAGAAGGCAAAAAATATCTTATTATTTTTTTAAATTTCAATAGTTGTTAATACATACGCAATTGTCCGATAACTACTCGAACCTGTTTTAATTTTTAAAGTTTCTTTGATTTTTGATTCTGGTCAAATCCATTCTTTTAATGGTATCTCGTTATACCCTTAAAAGAACGTTCGTACGCCTATAAATATCTAACGGCATGCTTATCTCAAGATAAACTACGGGAAAAAGCATTCAAACCTTACAATGAAGATAAAAATTTTTAAAAAAGTTTGAGGCTTGCTGTTTTTTGAACTTTTAATATACTATCCACTAATAGAGAGGGCCTCAATTTAGCACCCTATTATATTGTATAATTCGAATTGGATTTTAATACATGCTATGTATAGCCTATTGACTCCACTTCATTATCGTATTTGAAATGAAGCCAAAAAACGAATTTTTAAATTTTGGTGTTATTTCAAAATGAAAAATTGATATAAAGCCAATTTGATTTTATTTCATATTGCTAATTTTTGTTTTAATGTGCAAAGAATTGAATTGTTATTTGCCTATTATTATTTTATTAAAATTGTGTGAAAATTACATTTATTATTGATTGTATTCAAAAGCAGGGCTGTACGCTTTTTCCAGAATTTTTAATATATATGTGTACGTGAGATTCTGAATTAGAATGGATTTTAGAGTTGAATTCAAAATTAGGGTATTCTCCTTTTATAGAATATTTACATATATATACATATATAAAATACTTGGGTTCAAAATCAGGATTACCGCTTTTCCCAGAATATTGTATATATATGTGTATATATGGCATTCTGAATTATGAGTGGTTTTAGAATTGGACTCAAAATCTGGGTATTCCCTTTTTACAAAATATTAATGTACTATAAAATCCCTCCTGATTCAGAGTCTGGTATATCCACATAATTATAATCTGAATTTTTATATATTTATAAATATTCCGGAAAAAGAGACAATACTAATTTTGATTTATCTCATGTTTAAAATAATTTTGGCCATATTTCTTTATAATTTCTTTTTCAAAAAATTTTTATAATTGAAATAAAACCGGAAATTAAGAAATTATGATTTTGGTTTTATTTCAAATGTGATATTGAAATAAATCCAAAGAAAAGTGAAATTTGGTTTTATTTCATTTGACCTTATTGCATGTTCCCGAGAAATTAACAATTTCTTTACCTCAGTCAAGTCTTAAATGCCAAAAAATTTTAGCAGTATTTCATTCAAGGCTTTATTTTAATTCAAATCTTAAGAACATTTTTAATTTCAATATTTTGATAATTGAAATTATCGTTTTAACAACTTTTGAAAATTATTAAATTAAGTGAGATAAATAATTAAAATTATATAATTAAATATAGTGTTTTCTTAACACTAATCTCTTTTAATATAATTAAGATTAAATTCAAATCATTTTTCGATTAAAATTTAAATATTTAAATGAAATTTATATTTAAAAATATAAAAGAATTAAAATTAACATAATAAACTTATTATGTATATTGAATGAAATCAATATTGTTGAAGTTTATTATCTTTATATTTAATTAAAATATTTTCTTTTTAATGCAATTAAAAATTTAAAAAGAAAATTAAATACTAAATAAATAAATAAATCAATTATTTAATTATTGATAAACAATAAAATATACACTTTAAAATCATTTTATGATTTGTACAAATGTATATGAACATAAAAAATAATTGTACATATATGTACCACATATATTAGATATTGAAAATTTATTTAATTGCATAACATCTTAAATAACTTTTTTCAATCAATTTAAATATATTATTAAATTTTCAATACAAAAAAATGTAAACACAATTGATATCAATTTGTTTTAAATAATAAATAAAGTATTAATTTTAATTTCAACAAAAGTCATAACATTTTGTTTTGTGTCTTAAATTTTATTTTATTTCAGTTTTTTAATTATTAAAATTTAAATTTAAATAAATATTAGAAAATTGGAAAATTTGAACTAAATAATTGTATCTACATTATTTATTAAAGTATTATGAACTTAAGAAAAATGGGATTCATAATTTAAGTATTATGAATTTCAGAAAGATAGGATGGGACATAAAAGTTGGTTACTAAATCTCACCTTCTGGGAACTTCTAATGTTTCGAAAATTTTAATTTAATTATCAAGCTATAGGTGTAAGGGTATAATAAATTTACCATTAAATTTATTAGTAAAATAATTATTAGTAAAATATTATTTAGTAAAATAAAACTCAAAGGTATGAATCGGATCAGAATCGAAAAGTGAATTGATCTAACTATATATGCCCGTCCGTTTGTCGGCAAAAATTAAAAGTGTTACAGCTTTGAAATTTTAACAAATTTGTTTTTATGCAGGAGCCGTCATCGTTATCGAAATCCAGCCAGTTTGCTCAACAGGGACGACTAACTGCCATAAAACTTCTTTTTTTAATGAAAATAGCTCTATATTTGATAAAACTGGGGATTTAAAATTTTGCCAAATGAAGTTTAGGTTTATGATTAAAGTTTGTGAACTGTTTTTTGGTTTGTGTACTGTACCGGGTTTTGCTAGTTGCTTATACAACTTCTTTGTTAGTAAGAAAATTACTTAATATATAATGAAGCCGTTAGTCATTACAGTAAACTATAATTTAAAATTTTGTCAATAATAGTTTACTTTAATAGCAAACTCCTGCTTAAATTATAGTTGGTATAGTAAGGAAGAAGTGAAAACAACTGTCAAACAGCAGATATTTTCTTTTATACAAAAGTAATTAATCGTATTATATAATGTCTATATTAATTTTATTCGGGTATCCTAAAATAGGCACAGTCTACTTTACTAAATTTTTCCTCGTTTTTCTAAGATGTTTTCTTTCAAAATCTATTAGGTCTCTACTATAATTCTATCTGAACTTCAAATTAATGCAATTAAGCATGTAGAAGTTATTTCCCAAATAAATTTAGAAATAAGAAGGTCTATTACGCTGCTATTAATCCCAATAATATTATTTTATACTTAACTTTTAACATTTTAGAAATTTAATTATTGCACTTGTGCGAGGAAACGAAGCACATTTAATGCGAATTATTATTTGGTTCGCTTTATTTAACCTTCAAGTAGAGAGCCACAGGTCAGTCAATCACAAGGCATTTTCCTAAGAGAAGTTTAAAGTAAAATAAAAAAGAATTTTAAGTTTAAATATATATTAAATTTCTACAAGGATCTTAATTTTAACACTCTAATGTCAATGTTGTTTTTCAAAATATTGAACAATATAGCCTAATATAAAAACAATTTAATTTGAAAAATGCCATAAGCACTTAATAAACTTAAATAATTTTCAATAAATAATCTTGATTTTATTTAATGGTATTAATTTTGGAAAGATATGCTTGCAGCATCGTTAAATAAAATATAAGATTTGAATTTGATTTATTTAAATAGTTAGTTAAAGCATTTAAAGATATATTTGGCTGCTTTAAATTTTGAAAAACGTACATGCTTATTAAATGCAAATTTAAGTTTAGAAATTTTAAATATCAGCAATATACATGTGTATTAAAGAATTTTCTTAGCAAGTTCCAGAAATGTTAAGGTTTAAGCTGCATATTTTCTATTCAATGTAATAATTAAGAGCATTACGCGTAAATTAAAAAATTTTTTCAGGTGCAAATTTTGTGTGAATGCTTTCTACATCATTATTAAAATTAAGCTCGTAAATGGACCAAATCGGATCATGGGATCGGGAGGCTTCCATACAAAATGTTCGAGATATCTCGAGTTCAAACCGTCGGAATTAGTTCAAATTTGTTACATAGGCTATTTGAATAACGATGAAGAATAACTTTCATAAATTGATAATATCATGTGATCTAAAAGTTAGACTTCATGATCTAGGGGACTTCCATATAAAATAACCAGACTTTATAAGAAATATGAGCAAACTTTTCAGATTAAGCATTGCAAACCCTATTATGCAAGTAGAAAAGCTTATAGAATCCACCTTAAATTTATTTCCACGTTTTCTTCAATAGGAATAGCTTAAAATTTTACCGCTCTGAGTGTTGGATTTAAGAAGAAAAGCGTAAGCGTTGGGGTTTTCTGATTGAAAATTGCTATTATAAATGTCGCATATTTATTGCTACCATCTTACAAGTATTTTCTAATATATTTAAAATCAAGATTCACAATATTCAGAACAATCAGTATGAGGTCAGGAATTGGATTTGAGTACTTAACAAATAGATATGGAAGAAATTATTATATACTTTTTAATAAGTTTTAATTAAATAATTTTATTATTAAACATCAATTTTTCGAATTTGCTAAAAGGAAAATCATTTCAAAAGTAATTGATAAATGTATCAAATTTTTGTTACAGTAGAACGCTGATATATATGATATGCATTTATTGTAAATTGTATTATTTTTTTAATAGTAGGTATTAGAAATTTTTTTACTATCAATCTGAAGCGTATTAATTATAGTAATCTCTTCAATATTTTCAAGTATAAGTAGACACTTTATAGTATCATAAGTGTTTATTTTCATCAAACTAATTTATTTCAAAGTTTTACTCTAAGTTTTACTGATTCTCCATTTTAGGAGGACACATTTAAAATACAAACTCGTCTATCAGTGTTCTACATTATATCCAATTAGTCTTTTACTGCTTTTGCTGTTTCTATTTTTAAAAATCTTTAAACTTGTTGAAAAGTAATCCAATAACAACAAAGTAACCATAGTAACATGTGTAAAACACTAAAATATAACACAAAAATAATAAAAAAATAAAAATAAAACTAAAATTCCAATCATTAATATTATTATCCTTTTTATATCCTAATTTTCTTTTATATTATTAAGTTATGTTTTTTTTTTTGTTTTTTTTTTGTTTTTTGTTTTTGTATTTTCTAAACTAAATTATACATCATAAGCTTAATCTTTAAAATATTTACTATGTATTTGTTTTTTCTTTTTTTTTTTTGTATATGTATATGTATGAATTTTTTCGCCTTATTTCTAATGTTTTATTTTTTATATTTTTTTTTTTTTGTTTGTTTTTTAATAGCAACAAGAAATAAAAAATGTCTTTTTTTTTTTTTTTTATTTTCCATTTCTTTTTAGTAACTTTTTTTTTATTTTATTTATTTTAGTTTTTGTTCTGCGTTTTTTTTTATCTAAAATAAATCAATACATAACAATATACTAATAAATGATAATAATAGAGAATTTGAACTAAACTTGAAACAAAAGAAGATGTCTTTTGAAGATAACTTCAACTTTTTTTGTATTAGAAAAGAATATAGATGGTAAAATTGTAAAAATAAGTTAGTTAGGTAACTTATGTAGGGTTGCCAACTGTTGAAGTTAATGGGGAGTTTTAAGTTCAGATTATTTAATTTAGAATTGGATAATTTTCAAAGGTATTTTAAAGTTATTAAATTCGCCGTGATATGTAAAAGTTTTATAAACCAATTTAACAACTAGGGAATCGAGTATTAGCACTGAAGAAGTCTGTATGTCGTATACGAAATACTGGTATTTGTAAAAATAAATAATTTCGGTGATATTAAGACAAAATTACTCGTTTTTATTTCTTTCAACTTAACAACGTATTGTTGTATTTCAGAGTTTCAAAGTTGTTTCAAAATCCCCTTGGTGACGAAATATAAATAATATTACTTATAAATTAATAGAAAGTATTGGAAGTGTGATGCATAACGGGCCGCAAAGTCTAGGTGTTAGGATGACACATACTATCGCAAAATTAAACAAGAACAGTAGTAATTTAACTAATCTGAATTTGTTGTAAATCTTTCAAATTCATGATTTTAAAACATTAAGATATTCTACAAGTTAGACTTAGATATCATGAAGACCTTAGGACACACAATTTACGGAAGGGCGTTTTTTTGTAAAACTTTTTGAAAACCAATTAAAAATTGTTTACAAATATAATCTTCGCCCTACTTCAGCATACCCTTGACTCAGAAACTTTATTAAATATTATGTCAAATTTTTACAATTCTAACTTTTAATGGCTTGCCCTTGAAACTCACTTGAGTTAAAAAAAAAAGTTCTTTTCACTCATATGAATTAGATTTAAATATTTTGAATTAAATATTCAGTCAATTTGACATTAAGAATTTGACATTTGACATTGAATATCAGTGTTGCCATTCGAATTAATCAAATGTTAATCAACATTTTTTTTTTCAATTAAACAACTGAAGCGACTCTGTCGTGTTTTTATGGCAACCCTAATTATAACTAACTAGTTAAATTTATTAAAAAAAAAAACAAACTAAGATACTTAATAGATAGTCAGAGGTTGTTAAAGAAACTAAGAAAAGTTTAAATTGAATAAAAAAAAAACAAAACATATATAGAACGATATAAAAATTTAAAAAAAAAAAAACCTTGTTAAAAATATGTATATATATATATTAAAAAAAAATTATAAATATATATATATATATATATTTGTAATATTAAAAAAAAAATTAAATAAAGGACATTGCTTAAGTTCACCTTTGTAATTCGATTTGATAAGGATATAAACATGATACCATTAAAGAAACTAAATAAATTCCTAAAGTAAAAGTCAATTTTAAATAAATTGATTTTCCGTTAGTTGAAATAGACGATGATGATGATTTTGATGATGTTGATGATGATATTGATGATGAACAATATTGACTACAATATTTTTCTTCTGTATTGAATTGATATTGATAATAATTTTGATATTGATGACAATATTGTTGGTTATGATGATATTGATTATTATAATGATGAATTTGATGATGATGACGATATTGATTTAAATGATATCCTTGCAGCAATATTTTTTTCTCATAATAATAAGAATATTGTTTTTCTTGTTGTTGTTGTTGTTTTTTTATCAGAAGTATCACCTGATTATGGCACGGATATTGATGATAAAGAATAATATTATTATAATTTTCATTTTTATTATTTTCTATTCCATCTATTGCTATTGTATTCATTTTTGCATATATTTTTTTATTATTTAATTCTATTTGTTTATTTTCAGCTTCTGGCATATGTTTTTGACTTATTTTAATTTTATCAATTTTATTATTCATTTCATTTTTTTGTATTATTTGATATTTTTCATTGTTTTTAAATAATAATATTTTTTGTTGATTTTTAAATATTATATTTTTTATTGTATTATTGTTATTATTATTGTTATTATTATTATAATCTTCTTCTTTTGCATGTATATGTATTGTAATATTTTGTTTATTAAAATTGTAAATATTATGACAGGATTTTTTAATATTTTTTATATTATATATTATTTCTTTTACATTATCATTAATATTAGTATAGTTGTTGTTGTTGTTGTTGTTGTTGTTGCTGCTGCTGCTATTGTTTTTATTATTTAGTTGGTTGTCAAAAATATATAATATTGTTGTAGATATTTTTTTAATATTATCAATAATATTTGTTAATGGTAATGTCAATAAATAAAATATAAATTTTTTTGATATATTATTATAATATTGCTGCTGTTGTTGTTGTAGTTTCTGTTGTATATATTGTAATTGTTGTAATTTATATTTAATTGTATATAATATTGAATTATATATTATTGATGATGGTGCTGATGATTCTAAATTACCTTTAGTCACTTGTTCTTGACATCTACCAATTGCATCAATATCTAATGATATCATTGGTTTACCGTTCACTTCTAACGGTGATATACAATAATTTTTTGATAAAAATTCTGTACTATGATATGTACCATTTGCTAAAGGACTATCTAATAATGTATGTATATGACAACCGCATGGAAAATGATTACGATCAACTGTTAATATATCAACACCATCTAATATTATTGTATTTGGTTCTGGCATTTCCAATAAATGATTACCTATATACATTAAGATATAAATAGAAATTAGAAAATTATAGAAAAATGTCAGAAAAATTATGATGTAAATGTTATTAAAAAAAAAATTATTATCAAATGTTTTAAATATTTGATATTAAAATGTATTTGAAAAAATAAAAAAATAAATTTTGACAGATGTCAAAAAGATTTTGTGTCATATTAAGGGTTAAATTATATAAATGCAAATTTATATAGGAAAATTGGCATGTTTTATAACTTATTCACTTTATATTTACATTAGGTGTTAATGACTGAAAATTGAGTAGAAATTTCGTGTATTGTTTTCCTAATAGGCAAATGTAATATCGATTGATTGTCACATTTATCTCAATATATACATTTTAATTACTTTAAAGGTAAGCAAGCAGATACTACAAAGCAATTTAAAATGTATATTTATTGTGAGTGTTAATTCGTTAGTTTTGGTAATTTGTTGAAATAGATTTATTATATTTACAGAGTCTACCATTAATTTAAATTATACTTGAGAAAGGAAAATTTCTAACCAAAAAGCACAATCAGTGTAGCCAATAACATTGAAATAATATTTCAAAAGTTAAACATATGGAAAAAAACATTACAAATTAACACAATGAAAGTAGGAACATATTTTCAAACCAGCATTCACGTTGCTCAACTTTTAACTTCTACGCTACTTTGACAGCTAATTGTTTATATTTTGTCAATCATTTATATTATTTATTATTACTTCGTTGCTAGAATATAAAATTTTAAAATAGTTGAACAAATTTAAAAACTAAATTAATTTATTATATCAAATAATAAAATTAAAAAAAAATTAAATTTTTGTTTAATCCAGCTCATTGACTTAAAAATTAGTTATGTTTATTTACTAAATTTCTTAACACTAAATGTCACCTTAATACTTTTAAAGTTTTCCATTGTACTTGAAAAATTTTAAAATTTAGTTTTTTGACATTTTGCAACTTCAGAGCTGCGTCATAGCTACGCTCATTGTGCCTAAATATAAAATTTGACAAGTGTGTAGTACATCTTTAGAAACAATTCAAAGTTTTATTTTTTAAACAGATCCTACTTTTAGCAAGTTAAATAAAAGAATATAAATTAATATTACAGGTTTGGAACCTTTGGTCTGGAACTTTAATATTATAAAAAATTTATTCATTTTAAAAATTCAGTGAAATAATATACGTATACACTGTGTGTCTATAACATCATATTAAAAGCGAATTTTTGGAAAATAAAATTTGTAATCAATGAACATGTACACTTGTAAATGCGGAAATGCATTTATGCATTTATAATTTTGTAAAATTATAGTAAAAAATTTTAAATAGCAAAATCATTAAAAATTCTTCCGTAAAATGAAATCAAATTATTTTTAGAAGTGATCCATGAAATTAAATTTTACAATTTAATTATAATATTGCATTTTCACATTTTCAATTAAAATATTAGGAATTTTTGTTTAAATTATTTTTATTTTAATTTTTTTTTTTTTTATGAAATACTTACCTTCTAATTTCAAATGTTTTATTTGTTGTGTATATGTTATATTTAATTCTTCAATTGCATCAATTTTATTATTTAATAAATGTAATAAACCAACTTGATTTAAACCATTGAATGCATCAGCACATATAACACCTAAATCAGAATCCTGTAATGTTAAAAATTGTATACCAGTTAAACCACGAAATGTATACGGTTGTAATTCTTTCAGATCCATATAACTTAATTTCAGTAGACCAACATTTTCCATACCATAGAATGCATCCGGTTCAATTTCACGTATACCAGATGGTAATAATAAATGTCCAACATTTGTTAAACCAGAAAATGCTGATGTTTCAATACGTGTCAATGGATTATTTGTTAATAATATTAAATTAACATTTGATGTACCAGCAAATGCATTACCTTCAATTCTAACAATTTGATTATGACTAAGAAATAATGCTGATAAATTTTGTAATCCAGCAAAGGCAAATTGTGAAACCGTTTTTAATGGATTATTTTGTATTGATAATTCTTGTAAACGTGGTAAACCACGAAATGCAAATTGTTTTACTTTTGTTATATTATTTGTATCTAATGATAATTTTTTTAATGCACGTAAACCAGTAAATGAATCTGGTTTTATTATTGTAAAATTATTTTTAGTTAATGATAAATTTTCAACTGATGAAGGTAATGTTCTTAATGGTATACGATTTAAACCGCCAGTATTGCAGAGAATCTGAATAGAGACAGATATAGAAGAAAATATGAAAAAAATAGTGATCAAATTATATTTTAAACTTAAAATATGATTTTATAGTAAAATAATATTTACTTGAGTTTGTGATAAACAAATACACTCTGGTGGACATGATACATAGGTTTCTAATGGTCGGAACATCCACGAAAATCCAATTATCAATATTTGAAAGATAATTGTGATATTGATCATTTCACCACTTGTAATTCAAACATGGAGAATTCAATCTGTAAAAAAAAATAATAAAATAAATTAGAAAATTTTAATTGAACATTAGTTTCTAGATTTTTAGATAAAATGTCTTTTAGATTATTTATATTTAATGTTCAAATCAGAATTAATCAATTCAAATAACCTCATGATAAGGAATTTATATTAATTAATATTAGTAGGCTAGTTTAGTTAACAGTTATTTTTAGATTAGCTTTAACTTAATTTAAAAAAAAAACACGGTTTTAAAAAATGGGTTTTTTGTCATTTTCCTTTAAAATAATTTTACCATACATGTAATAATCCTGTTACTTACACAAAAATTTTAAATTAACTGTAGTAAAGATATATAACATGTCTATATCTAAGTGAAACATTTATAATGAATTGTATTTGAATTTATGGAGCATAAAAATCACATTGAATTTGGAATACTAATTCTAAAATCATGGACTACAAGGGCTCATCGATTACATCATCGACATTGGTTGGATACAATTATTATTTCATAAGAAATATTATTTATTTTGTGTATAATTATAAATTTAATATTAATTGACATTGTTGATCATAAGGGGATTTGACATGCAAAATCTCTTACGAACTATGCAGGTTTTGAAAACACGTTTCCTTGCCTTGATAACTACAGTTCAGCAGTTACGACCCCATATAAATGAATTTTTACACTTTTATAGAATAAAAAAATTGTCTTTGGATAAGTAATTTTAAATTATGATAATTAAGTACTGAAAAACTATTAAATCAATACTGAAGTTCGATAAAATTAATGAAACAACAATATAGAACAATTACTCTCCATATCGGTGTCTTTTTATACCTAATAGAGTGTTACTCTATTCCACCAATAGTTTATATTCAATTTAATTTGAGTTAAAATTTAAATGGCGGAAGTTATTGTTATTAAATTTAATTGTGAAAACCCTAAATTGTTTAATTTTTAAATGATTTTTAACAAATAGTAAAATTAATATTCACTACTCAAAAGGTACATAAAAAGTTCCGAATATAACTACTTCCATTCAGTCCTGAAAAGTCAATTAAAAGGTATTTTCCCACAATTCCATTCAGTGGTACAGTTATACTTTTGTACTTCTTCTGGGTTATCAGCAGAGTTACTATACCATATATTTTTTTTTTTTTTTTTTTTTTTAGTTGAACTTTTATTTTGTTATTTTCTTACATTCTTTTAATAACTTAACCTACAAAAATAGTTAACAAAAAAGGTTTTTCTTATATTAAAAATTAACATGTAAAAAATTAAGTGTTTTTTTTATGTTAAATAGTTATTCTGAATAATTATTATGAACTCTTACTAATATTTTAATCATACTTTTAAGTATGTATTAATTTCAAAATTTTAATTAATTGCAAAAAAATTTAAAAACGCAATTTTTACATTTTTTTTTTTTTAATAAAACCCTAACCTAACTTACCCTATTCTTACAACTAATTAAAAAAACTTATAAACTAGCTTGTATTATTTTAATATTAAAATAACACTAATCTAATAATTCTTTTATGCTTATTTTTTTTTTTTATGAAGTGCTTAACCACCAATAATTATTTCTAATTGATTGGTCTTTATCTGGTATAGACATGTCATATTTCATATTATCTGGATTGATGTTACCTGGATCATATTCAATTTTACATGTAGCCCGTCTACTATAATGAAATAGTATAGGGACATGATTTTGATTTTGTATATAACCATACTTGTCTAAGAAGATGAAATGCTCAGGGGCTATGAAGCCCGTGAGCAAAGTCTTCTTGATGTACTCCTCATTGTGGTAAAATATATGCGATATTAAACCATTTTCTGGAGTATTTAATGCTCTATCATAGTGATTTCGAATTAATTTTATAATAAAATTATCAATTCTTATGATTTTTGATTCCTTGTACAAATATTTATTGGAGTAAAAATGTTTGTACTCGGACTCCGGTTTTCTATATTTATTGATGCAAACTCTTATGCACTTTCTTTCGAACATGCGGATTTTTTCCATTAGGCTTGCACTAATGTTGTACCATATGGGTACACCATATGCAAGCGTAGGCCTTATTAATGTTTGGTAGCATATTATTTTGACTCTGTTACTAATATTTTTATTGTAAAAGAGATTTTTTGCTGCCATAAAAGATTTATTACCTTTTTCTTTTGTATATTTTATATGATCTATGAAGTTCAGATTTCTATGAAGGTGAACCCCAAGATATTTAACGACTTTTTTATTTGCGAGAGGTGAAATAGGCGATTTAATGGTAAAATTTTTCCAATTTTTCCTAATGTCTGAACTTGTTTTGTCTACCGTGTTACGGAATAATACGGTTTCACATTTACTAAAGTTCACTTTTAATTTCCATATTTTGCAATAATCTTGTACAATGTTAAACATTTTTTGAACATTATACTGAATGCTGTTTACAGTGTCATTCGCAGAGTATATTATTATGTCGTCTGCGAACGCTAGGGCATAAGTATTACCCTTAACTCGGTCTAACCAAAGCAAAAGATCTGCTATGTAGATCGAGAAAAGAATTGGTGCGTTAACAATACCTTGTTGGAGACCATTTTCAATTAAAAATGTTTTGTTGTTAGACATATTATTTTGGCTATGTACTAAAAATTTGTTATTGTATAACATATCTTTAATAAGTACTATTAAGCGTATTGGAAATTTATATTTTATTAATTTGTATATTAAACCGTCCAACCAAACCGTGTTGAAAGCCTTCTCTAAATCAATGAGGCAGGCACCAACGCCGTAGTTTTTATTTATAAACCAGCAAATATCAGAATACCATATAAAACTACACCACTGACATTGCTTAATAAATTGCATACTTTAAGGCTAAAATATTTTATGATTCAGTAATTTATGATAATTTGATGTTTTAAATGTTTTAAATCGTGTAATTAAGTAAATTTAACTTACAAAAATTTAATTTTATTATTTTGTATATACAAATGCAAAATTATTTCTCTAGAAACTCCCCATTTACCTTGGGTAATAAACCAGAGAAATAACTAAAATCCCAGAAAATTTTTTAAAAATTTGATTAATTTACATTAAATTGAAATATAATTTAATGATGCAATATTTTTCATAATTAGTTATTTTGTAAAATGTAATTCAATAATATTTAAAAATGTAGAGATCAGCCATTTTATTTTAAATTTAAATCGTATTTTATAACAATTGTAATAAAAATATTGCAACATTTACATATAATTGCAATAATTTTTAAAATATAAACAAAAGAATTTATTTATAAAAATATTTTAGAATAAAAAACATGCATCCCAGAGAATATTCCATTTAAAATTTTTTACCAAAAAAAATATTTTATAGAAAAATTATGGAAAATCTTATAAATTTCAATTTTCTTTCAAAAATTTCAATTTTTTTTCTTGTTTTTTATTTTTAAATTTAAAAAATTGCAGTTTCAAAAATTAAAATAACAAATTCGTAAAGGGAAATCACAGTACAATTCAATCATATTTTTACTGGATTACAACTGGGTTTTACTTAAGTATTAATCTTATTGTAATAACTTATATTGCATTGTGTTGTGTTGAAACATAAAAATTTACAAAAGTTTTCTATTTGTAAAATTGTTTTTAGAAAAATTTGGAATTTTTTTAAATCTCTTTGCAATTTATTTAAAATTCATTTTAAAATTGTTATATTTTTTTCCTTAAAAAACTCTAGTCAATATTTTTCAATTTTTCATATTTTATTTTTTATAAATTTATTTGTCGTTATTTTCAATTTTTTTTATTCAATAAAAGTCAAAACTTTCAGTCTCTTTTCGATAATCTTTTAATATTTTGTTATCCATTATAAGTTATTTTTATTTTTTTTTTTAGAAACTATATACAATCTTTTGGACTCTGTTGATGTTGTCCTTCTGAATTTGATTTTAAAAATATAAAAAAACTTTATCGTCATCTTTTAAAATGAAAATATCAGATTGAAAAAAATAATATAAAGAATAAAAATAAATATAAATGGAAAATGATAATATATAAAATTTAGAGAATAATAGGAAGAGTTGAATTTCAACTTTTAAGTTACTTAATTTTAAGATTTTTTTTTTTTCCTGTTGCTCCTCTTGGGAGCATAGAGCATCCACTTGCCTTCTAGATTGCACCCGATCGTTCGGCAACAATTTGATCTGCTACCAAGTTTGCCCGTTTCTTGTTAGTTCAGTCGTGGCTGTTCGACGTCAGGTGTGAGGTGTTGTTCGGTCGGCCGCGTCTTCTACTACCTTTTGGGTTCCGTTCTAGGGTATTTTAAGATATTCATAACAGATAGGTAGATTTTTAGTTACATTTGGCAGAACTTTCCCTTCATTTTTACTGAGTTTAGAATTTAACTCAGTGTCAGTCAAGAGGTGCATTTATGAGAAATAGAGAAGTTAGATCTGTTTTTAAACGATCTAAAATATTGAAAGCCACCTTCATCAAAAAAAAAATCAACATTTTAAAATTAGTAGGGTATGTGTAAAATTTTTCGAATGTTTGCAAACTATTATTTGCCTAAGAATTTGATTCAATATAATCAATAATTCAATCATCAATTTCCCTGCAAAATTTTTTTATAGGAACTTATAGACCCAGAGCGGCTTCTTGAAGCAAAATTTTTTATAAACTTTCTTTTGGATTAAAGGACTCCTGTGCCAAATTTGCCACACACAAAAAAAAGGTTTCCATAACTCAAATTTAAGAAGAGATTGCAGCAAATTCTAATGTCAAACGGTAACACATTTTTATAATTTTTTCCAATTTCAGATAATGGGAAATTTCAAATTTGTCATTGCAGTCGATTCAAGTTTTAAAGAATTTTACATACTGCAAAAAATCAAAAGACAAATTCAAGGTATCGATAAATAAACCCAAACTATTCAAGCCATTTTTGGATAAAGCTGTAAAAAGACAAAATTCTTTAAAAATTTTGCAACAATGAATTACCAAAAATTTAACAACTCTGTTTCCACTACAAATTCTTTTTGCTTAGATCAAACAAAATTTTAGCTTAATTTACCTAACAATTTTCTTAGGAGCAGCGCAAAGTATGAAAAGTTATTGTGTCATAACAGGCTTACAAACTAAAGAGTAAGCCTGGTTCTTAAGTTAGATATGATGTTAATCAGATGTACGACGTCTTTATAGAATTTTATGAATGCGTATGTATAATATAGCAAAGTTATAAAATTATATTTTTTTCAAAATCTTTTCTTAATTTCTAAGAATTACATCTTCAATTAAAACCAACATAACCTAACTAAATTTTTTAATAAAAAATATACATTATAAAACTGATCCCTTAAATCATAACATTCTTTCAAAAACATTTTACATAACTTTGGAGTTTTATTAAAAGAAAAATTTCCACAATTCGGTTCATAAGTTCTTTTTTACAACTTTTGATCATATTACGACAAACATCATACGACAATAAACAGACCACTATAGTTGTTAAAAAAATAACAAAAAAATTTTTTAAATATTTTGAAAATAAAAACTGAATATTTTGTTATTGTGATAGTTTTTTTCCAGATTTTTTTTTTTTTGTAATTCCAGAACTAAAAAGAGGAATAACTATGGAAAAAAACTTTCTAACACACAGCAGGTTCCAAGTATTGTATGCAAAAAATGAAAAAAACAAAATTACCGTTAGAAAACATTTACTTTCATTTTAATTTTAA
Source organism: Dolichopus griseipennis (assembly GCA_963082915.1). NCBI lineage: Eukaryota > Metazoa > Arthropoda > Insecta > Diptera > Dolichopodidae > Dolichopus > Dolichopus griseipennis. Next base: position 350,980,728 of record OY720441.1, read on the forward strand.
AACCGTAACAAGATGGGACAGAAGACATTGGAGAGAAGAAACAGTAACATTCTAAAAGAAGGGTCGGACGGAAGGAGGCAATGTGAGATCCACTGATTCAAGAATACATAAAAGAGGATGGAAGGATAATTCAAGTGACTATAAGATAGAAAATACTCAAAAGTAATGTAAATAACGGAAGAAGCAATATTATATAGGTACATGGAATATTTACCAGTACCCAATTTCGGCAAAGCAGAACATTTATAGAAAACGATTTATTTTATTTTTTTCTTCTTTTCCTTTTTTCTCGTTTTTAATGAATTTACAGCAATGCACCACCACCAGAGCAAACAAATCATTTCTCAAACAATTGCTTCCTTTCTAATTTTTAAGGTTTCCTAGCAAAAAAAAAAAAAAATTAAAATAAAATCACAAAAAAAATATATATATAAGTCATCCTTGATACTATGTATTTGCAAAAGAATTTAAAGAACTCTTGCAGTATTGTTCCATTAAATTCACAAATAAATTTTTTATTACGCGGTTTTCTTACCGTTAAAATGTTTAGAGAAAAAAATGCAATAAATAAAAAAAAAAATGTGTAAATGAAAGGAAAATTATTAATAAAAACAAAAAAAATAAAATAAAATGGTGGTGAAAGTGTAAAAATCTGTGAAAATTATCAAGGAAATTTAAAAATTAAAAAAATTTTATTAAAAGGAAATTTTTTTAAGCTATTTATAATAGAGGTAAAAAATATTATTAAATAATTTTGATTGGTTGTAAATTATTATTATAAAAATTTATTTGTCTGGAATTTGGTTACTTTTTTCCAGATTGTGGGAAAAATGGTTACTTTTTTCCTGACTATGAAAAGATTTGGATCAAGTATTAAATTTAGGCTTAAAGGAATTGAGTTTAGGCTAATATAAAACATATGTTGTTAGTTGAGGGATTCAAAATATGTTAAATGATATTATATTAGTAAATATAATTAGTAATTGGGGTTTATTAAGTAAAAAGTTTGGATAACTTATTTTGAAATTGAGTTTAAAAAATACGCTTAGCAATTTAAATCAAATAAACCACAAAATAAAAGATTATGGGCAACTTTGAAGCCCAATATAAATTGTTGCAAGCATCTTTTTGAATATTTGAATAAAGAGTGAACACATTTTTGGAGAAGTATATGTTTTTAAATGTACGGGCCTCGGTGATATGGTGGGTAAGCATTTAAGATTAAGGAGGTAAGCATTTTAAGAACCAAATTAATTTTAGTAGAACTCAACGAGATTAAAATGAGTTATGTTAAAGAGTTTTCTTAGAATTTAAAGTGTAAATTAAAAAAAAAATCCTTTTTGTAATTAAGAAAAATTATTAGCATACGTTAAAATATAATATTTAATCCAGAAAATTTAAAAACCACAAAAATATAAAAACATATTACCAGGGTTAACCGATTTCCGTAATTGCTTTTTAAAATAAAGATATTCAATTCGAATGCAAGTTATTCTAAATTTGTTTTTCCAAAATATTCCAATTTCCAGCTATGTAAAAATATTTAAATACCAATTATTTACCCTCCTTCCTCGAATTTCAAAGTTCAGGCGGATACAAGTAATATTTAATATTTAATTTTTGTATATAATTTCAAAAATTTTAATAGGTATTCAAGTTACAAGTGTTTAAAAATTGCAAATTATCAGTTTTGGTCACTTACAGCTTAAACGGAGGGCTATATTTTTCTTAAAAGTCATACATATTTACTTATAATTATTCATTAAAATCTAACTCCTATCAAAATTTCGAGATTGATCCTAACTCAAACTCATTAGAAATGAGAAGTCAACTTTACTTTAGGATTCTTCATAATTGTTTTCATTTATAAAAGTTCATTATTTCTTTGAAGCATAAATAGTTGAAGTTACGTTTATTTCGATTTGATGTTGACATATTGACGTTAAAATGTCAACAAAAAAAAACCAGTACCAAACTTTTCAAATTGGTGCGAAAAAAATTCGCCATTGGATTCAAATTAATGGCCTAATCAATAATTAACAATTATATATATTTAATAAAAAAATACATTAATTTTACAATATAAACAAATATGTTTAAAACTTTAAGTAAAATAAATTCAAGTTCGACATCACCCAAATTGTGTTAAATGAATTTCCTAAAATTCTTTATTTTATGTTATAATTAAATACCTGTTCTCATATATATATAATTTAAATATGTTTGAAGGAATACATATATTTACATATGATGTATATGTATGTATTTGTTGTTTTGAAACATTTTACAATATTTTATAAAATATACTTAGTATTAAGATTTTAAATGACAGTAAAACTTCACTTTGAATCTCTTTATTGGGAATTCAGACAAGTAAAAACTTTTTTTCTCTCTAATGGGACTTTTTTTTTAAATTTTTTAACTTTTGATTTCGCTTGTTTTTTTTTATTTTAAAACAAAAAATTATTCCTTAAAATTATTATTTTTTAAAATTTTTTTTTTATTTTTTAAATTTTACTAAAACTTATCTAGAGTTAAAATGTAAAGTTACATGAAAAATGACAACTAATATAAACTTAAAGATGGCAAACATAAAAAAATTTTTTTTTTGAAAAAAATGACAAAATTAGTTACGATTTGAGTTTTCAATTCGTTTTCTTATAGTTAGTTTACATTTGTGATTTATGTAAAAAGAGGGGTATTGGATTTTTTGAAGAATATTATAAGTCAGTCTGCCGCTGAGTATAATTTTTAATCCATATGCAAAAGTGAGAATATGGAAGAGTTAATTAAAAACTCGGATTAAATTAAAAAAAAAATTTGGAAGACATAAATCAAAGAACTATTTGGAATTTTAATATGATGAAAGACCTTAATAATTTCTTTAAATTTCACTTTTTACCACAGAAATAGAAGAAAATGTATTGAATTTGTTAAAAGTATTGCATTTGGTGGAGGCCTCGCTTGTGACATTAGTAAAATAAATTATGTTCCGTTGCAAAATCTCCTTGGTGACCTAATATAATTTAAATATAAAATATATAACATAAATAAAATAGATAAAATATTACTTATAAATTAGGTATGAATAAATATTGTATACTCATAAATGAGATGCACAACAAGTTGCAAGGCCTAAATACCAAGTTAACTAATAAAACATAGCGAAAAACGTCAAAAACAAATGTAATAATTTAGGATGTTTATTACTATATGGCAACAATGTTTTGACTCGAAAGGTGTAAAATAATGCAATAAAGTATCTTTAATCTTTAAAGTACACCTAAAAAGTACATAGATATCTTAAGGCATCTCTATAAATGAACTTTACTAACCCTCTTATAACGGTAAAACCTTTCTTTATTTCTTCTCTTCCAAATGTCAAATAATTTTTTCACTTTTTCTTCAATTTTATTTTACTCTTCTTCTTCTTCTTCTTCTATGACTCTACAGCTCGGTGTGAGCTTTGGCCTTCATAACTATTTGCCTCCATATCTCCCGGTCTTTCGCCGTTGTTTTCCAATTTCTCACTTGTAATTTTGAAGCATCGTTTTCAATGTTGTCTTCCCATCTTGTTCTTGGTCTTCCTCTAGCTCGACTTAATATGGGTCTTAGATGTAATATCTTATATGGCATTCGATTTTCCTGCATTCTCACTGTGTGCCCTGCCCACCTTAGGCGTTGTGATTTACTGAAACGAATAATGTCTTCATTTTTTATAAATTCATTTAGTTCAGCATTATTCCTTCTCCTGTAATCTCCATTTTCTACCCTTATAGGGCCATAAATTTTCCTTAGTATTTTCCGTTCAAAAATTCGGAGATCGTTTTCGTCAGCCATATTCAGTGTCCATACCTCACAACCGTATGTTACCACAGGGCGTATTATTGTTTTATAAATTAATAATTTCGTTTCCCTTGTCAAGAGACGTGATTGCATTAATTTTTTGTATGCAAATAGGCATTTATTTCCTGCTTTAATACGTTCTTGAATACAATATTTTATACTATTGTCATTTTTTACCATTACTCCAAGGTATTCAAAGCTTATTACTCCCTGAAAAGTAAATCTATCAATCGTTATATCTTGCGGTTGCCTTCTTCTTTCATCTCTTGACATCTTCATGTACTTCGTTTTTGTTTCGTTTATTTGAAGACCTACTTTGCTAGACTCTTTTTCGACCATAGAGAAGGCATCTATCATATCTTTAGCTCTTTTCGAAACAATTGCAATATCATCCGCGTATGCAATTATTTGATATGCTTTTGAAAATATATGTCCTCCTCTGTCTAGTTTGCCAATCGCTTGTTGAAGTATCATATTGAATATAATAGCGGATAACGCATCACCTTGTCTAACCCCACTCGTAATTTTAAATTCTTTCGATGCATTTTCTTGTATTAACACTTTGCCTATGGAGTTATTCATGGTCATATTTATTACATCTATTAATTTCTTAGGTACACCTATTTCTGCTAGTGCTTTGGGAATATTTTTTCTATTTATACTGTCAAATGCTTGTTTAAAATCTATGAATAAAATATGCAGGTCGACGTTGTACTCATAACACTTTTCCATTATCTGTTTAAGTACAAAAATTTGGTCTATGGTAGATCGTTCCCTCCGGAAGCCACCCTGGTATTTTACTCTTCTATATTATTTTATTTTCTTTTTGGATAACTTGTAGTACCTACTTGGTACTTTGGTACTTTGGTAGTAGTTGGTAACATTTTATAACATGAAAATATGAATTATCTGTTGAGAAAATTTTCAAAACGGTTTATAGTATATTTGATTTGTTCTATTTTTTTTTTAATTTTTTACAAAATATAATTTTTTTTTGAATTTTTATTTTTTATATTTTCGCCTTAAGCACAAAAACTTTGATGGGATCTTTAAGTTAAAGGATATGGCATTGCCAACCCCATTAACAAACTTATAAGAACTACTGCAGCATCACAAATAACAACAATAACAAACGTCAAAAAACCAAAAAAAAAAAAAATCTTACATTTTTAAGATGTGCACAAACGAAGAAAGAAGAAAAAAAATTAAATAAGAAGTAAAATGGAATTTATAACTGTATTTTACAACATTATTCATAATAATATGATTAGTAGTGCAGAGTGAGTGAGAAAGTAAGAAAAAAAATTAAAAATGAAAAATGAAAAAGAATACGATTTTAAAGTTGAATTGATGGTAATAAACATTTATATATATATGTAGTATATATTTATATGTATATGTATATAGAAATAGTAAAACTAACAGTAACTCTGGCATCAGTATTAGTATCAGTAGTAGTTTGTAACTATTTTACAGTTATAACAAATTTCTTTTTTTTTTTTTTTGAAATCATTATATGGTTCCAGATGTGGTGAAAAACCAAAAACCAAAGAATCAAAATATTAGAAAAAGAATAAGAATACAATAAAAAATATTATAGAAAAATTCGTGTAAATAGAATATGATTCGTTTTATATTTTTTTTGTCTCTTTCACTCCTCAATGAAATGAAAATGGAAAAAGAAAAAAAAATCATTTTATGATATGAAAAATTACCATTAGAAGATGAATAATTTTTGACACTTTAAAGCACTGATATTGGAATGTGGTTTTTTAAAAATGAGAACAGACTGAAAAAAATAAAAGAAATTATATAATATTATAACATTCTTGCATAAAATTCAAACTGACATTTTGTCTTTTATTTTATTTTGAAAAAAAAAAAAAAATTTAAAAAATATTTAAAAAATAGAAATTTATAAAAATAAAAAGAATATGCTATGGCATACTTTCAAGTAAAATTTTCAAATATGTTAATTTTAATAATGATTTCTTTAATATGACAATATATTTTCTTTTTTTTTGGATGCGGTTGTAAATATTGAAGTTGCATATAATATTGGATTAGAATATAAAAGAATTTTTGGATTGAAATATTTGTAAAATAGAAATTATGTATTGGATTTTGTTAAAATAAATTATAAGAATAGAATGAGAATCATTTGTAAATAATATCTAAATATTAATATGAGAATGGAAATGTATTTAGCATCTTTTTTATTTTAAATAATTTAAATTGTTTAAAGGAAAAATATAAAATTTTTATTTTATTTAAATTTTATTTTTATTTAATTTTAAATATAAAAATATTCAGATAAATTAAATTTTTAAATATTTGAAGTAATTTATTAAATTAAACTTTTATAAAAATTAAAAGGAATTCTAACTAAAGCAAAGTTAACTTTATAATTTTTAATATAAAACTAAATTAATGTTTATTTTTAATGATTCTATTATATTACATTTTTAAATTAAATTGATTTAAATTCACAAAAATTAATTTATGACAGTTTCTAAACAATGACATATACGTCAAGTTTGACGCCTTCGTTAAGTGAAGACTACATTAATACATCAGTATGGTATTAGTATCATGTAGAGCACTACATGTATATATTAGACTATATTATAGCAATATAATTATTGAGGTTAGAATGGCTTGATGCTTTAAAGATTTATATGAGTTATCTGAAAAGTTATTGAGTCATAGACTATTTTTAAAAAAATTTAGATTTTTTTTTGAAGTTTTCTTTTTTTTTTTTTGTAATTTTAAGTGCTAATTGTTAAACAGTTGAACTGATAAACATGCTCAGAGATTAAAAATTACTGAAAATATTATATTCTTAATAATTGAAATTATGGGATTGAAATAGGTCTTAAAAACATGTAGAAATGTCATAATTGCGGTGCATATAATTCTATAACTCTATTTGTTATGTATTATAATTTTAAATCTGTGAGTTACATTTTTCAATTAAAATGTTTGTTTACTTTCGAAAAAAAATTATGTAGATAATATTAATTTATTCCGAGTCAAATTAACTAACAAGGTCGGTCGAACCGAAAACCAGATGAATTTTTTTTTTTCAATTTATTTGCTATTGTAACTCATACCTGTCGAAGGAAAGCCATTCTAAACACTGTGTCACTGCAGTGGGTCATTATTTAATGGAAAAATATTGTGTAATTTTTCATTTTCAATTTTTGGGTTAATAGATGAACAGATTTTAAGAACTATTTCCATCATTGAAATTGTCCTTTTTTTAATTTTTCAACAATTTATTAAAAGATTTTTCAAATCAAGGAGCTTTAAAAAACTTCCGTTTTAACACAAAGCTCCATTAAACTGAAATTTACTTTGTTTAAGTGAGTTTAATGCTTTAGTCGACTGACAATTGAGACGTGATTATTTGTACATTATTTAAAAAATTAGCGTACTCAAAATTTGGATTGAGCATTAGACTGAGTTTGCTATATATTTATAACCATGTCTGCGCTCATTTAAAATTATTTTTGTAATTCTCTTCACTATTATCACAACCTTGCCGCTTGGAAGAGTTTCATTTACAGCTATAAGTTTCGTGGAGAACCCTGAAACCGATATTACCTTTGGAATTTAAAAAACTGACACCAAGATAATCTATTACCAATTTTTTATTACTTCATATTTTTATGGAATCTTAAAATTCCCCTTGACTGCCGTATACAAATCAGATAAGTTGTCAAAATTGAAAGATTTTTTAAGATAAGTACATTTGTGTAATGGAATTTGCTTTGCTTTCATTTTGTTTTGTATATAAAACTGAAATAATTTTTTTTAAATAATATTTTTCATTACAGGTAAATTTTAATCATAATTATGTCGCTATAAATAATAATATATCAGATACAAAAGAATACATTTGAGATACATAAATGTAATTATTAAAACACGTGAGACAAATAAAAAAAAAGTCAGAGATCGTTACCTGAATCGGAAGGGTTTTTGTACACTAAAACTAATGTTTGATATTTTTGATAATTAAATAAATAGTATAATTAGATTTTAATATCTAAACATCTTAAAAATTGTATACATTTCAACATTTAATTAAACATAACTCACAAAAGAATCAATCAGAGAATCATAATTAAAAACATATATGATTAATTAATAAACTTAATTAAAAACTAAAAAATCGCTCTATTCATTGCAGCAAATTCCATTTACAAATACATATATCATATAACTCATAAAAAATATCTTATTATTAAATAATAAATAATAATTATTTACAATTTACATATATATCTACACGTTGTAGTATTACTATTCAAAATCATTTCCTTTTTTTTTATACTTATCTTTATTTTCCCAATTTTTTTTTCAAAATTTTAAGATTCAATACAAAAAAAAACTACTCACTTTTCACAACAACAACAAAAAAAAATACAAGACAAAAAACTTTTCAAAATAAATGTCAACACTTTACAAACTCTTGACATTCCATGTAATCATTTATCATCATATTATTTTTTATGGGAGGTGATGAAGGTGGTATAAAAGGAGTACATAATACGTTATATCAGTATAACTGTTATACAAGTGAGGTAACAAAAAGAAAAAAAACCTCAGATTTACATTCGAAATGATTCTCGCCATGAATCCCAAATGATTATTATGACCTTTTTTTTTTGTTGTTGTGCTTTTTTTTTTTTAAATATGTGAACAAAAAAATATATTTAAAAAAAAAACAGTATCATATACATACCATCACACTTTCCAAAAAAAAAAGGATATAATTATCCTTTTCAATTAAAGAATGGAAAAAGGGAACAAAACATTTCTAAAAACGAGATAAAAAGTTTATATTTAACTTTTTTTTTTTTTTTATAACGTTAATCAAATACAACTCATTAAAAGAATTTTAATTTTTTGCACCTTTGGAAATACAGTGTTGAACAAAAATATGGAGGTAAAATGTATTTTCCTTTTGAACAATGTATTCCAATTAGAAAGGAGAAGAAATGAGTTCAGATTATAGTTGTAATAAATTTATATAAAATTATTCTAAAATTATGAAAAATTAGTAAATTAAAAAAAAAAAAATTTAAAAAAAAAGACTTCATCCTAAAATTATGCAAAAAAAATAAATTAAAAATAACGGTAAATCGGTAAATATTCAAGTTTTATCCAACTTTAAATATATTTTTAATAATAAATATTTGTAAAAGGAAGTAAAAATCCAAATAAATGAATTAAAATCATTCTAAAATTAAGAAAGATTTGTGACAAATGTTTTACTAAAAAACTTAAACCTAAAATTATGCAATATTCAATTTTCATTAAAATCAAAGAATACTTGCATAATAAAACTTTTTAAAAGGAAAGGAAAGCAAAAAATCATTAGAATAGATAATTTTATGATAAAATTAATCAGAAGTCATTATGATAGAACATTAAAAACTCCAGAAAATGGTTTAATATCAAATATATTTTACCACAATGAACAGGTACATTTGTACATTTTTCTTTGCTAACGGGTTTTATAAAATACCATAATTCCTGACCATTTTATGTTCCCAGACTATTATAGATATATTCAAAATCAAAATCATATCCCTGTACTATTTCCTTATAGTAGACAGAATTGATGCAAAAAAGCCGAATATATCTCAGGTACTATTAATGGAAATAATATAAGATATAACATGCTCTAAACAGAAAAAGATAAATTACTAAGAAAAAATTATTGGTGGTTAAAATCATCCCAAAGTTAAAAACATTTTGTTATTTTACTTTGTAGTTTGTATATTAGTATAATTTGAGTTATAAAACATAATAAAAAATAATTGTAGGATTATTTTTCATATATCTGTGAGTTATAAGTATTGTAAACAAATCCATCAAACTTTATCGTAATGAAAACACTAATATTATAAAAGTTTATTTTAATTTAAAATATAGAGTAATGGTTATTTTTACCCGATACTGTACATGTTAAATGAACATAGTAAAAAAAATAACGGTAAGAGTTTTAATGGATGAATAATAATTGTACATTTTTTTTCATGTTCACAATTTAATTAGATATAAATATATTTACTCATTATTGTTGTTTTACCCATTCTTAAAAGCTTTTAAGGATATGCAAAATGGAGTAATTTAAAATAAATAAAAATTATAAAATTAGAGTTCCAATTATGTACGAATTTTAAAATTTTATCATCATATAGATTTTACGAATTAGTTTAAGTTTTTATTTGGAAAATCAGAAAGTAAATTTAGACACATGGACCTTTTATTATTGCTTAAATTATAAAAAATCATATAGTCCTTTATTTTTAAATACTTGTGCCGTTTTTATATTAAATACAATTTAAATATTTTTAAATCTTTATTTAGTTAGATAAATTATGATTTTGCAAAGAATTAGATAAGTGTTATAATAATATTTATATAAAATTAAATAGATTTGTAATTTCAAAATTGAATATTTATTTAATATTTTAAAATTTAGAAAATTTGTACAAGAATTTCAGTGCTGTGAACTACTTATTAAACGAATATACTATATGAGTATCACTATATCATGTTTAAATTGTATGTGGAATTCATTCATTTCCAATTAGCTCTAATAATAAGAATATATAATTTCCATCCTATTCCAACATGCACATAAGACTGGCTTTTAGACTATACCAGATGAACACTTAGCACTTTTAAAATATTAAACAAATAGTAACAAGTTAACTAGAAAATAAAAGAATTGTTCTCAAAGTAAGATAAAAATTTCATTATAGCATCTAGTTTTTTAATTAAAAAAAAAACCAGTGAAGAATCACACGCTTTTGATAACTAAACGTATAAAAGCTCTAATTACTTTAATGATATCAAGCTTAGTTGATTTTGATTAATTACGATTTTCAATAAAAATCTTATAAAAAGACAATTTTAAAAACAATTAAACCTGTTTAAAAAATTTAACGTTTTTAAGTGTTAAATGACATAAATAACATGTGAAGAAGAGATACACTTTAACAAAGGTGACAGTTTCTTCCCCTTTGTCAATTAATTTATTTTGATTGTATTTATTATTTTCAACACACTTATTCTCTTTGTTCGAAATTGCTTCAAAAAGAGTTTCTGTATATTAACAATAATAAACAATTTTTTTTTAATTTCAGATATAATTCTAATATATTTTTTTTTCAAAATTTTATTATAATTTGTACGAGTGGTACTACCGTTTTTCTAAAGTTAAGAGAAATTAAAAAATTTTATAAAATACTACGCACCTATTGCAACAACAACTTATCACTAATCAAATTCTTATTTTTATACCCATACGACTATAGGTCAAAGGGTATAATAAATTTGCCATTACGTTTGTGACGCAGAGAAGGAGGGGGGGTAGATATACACTCAAGTGTATAGATCGGATCAAAATCGAAAAGTAAAACGATTTAGCTATGTTTGTCTGTCCGTCCGTCCGACCGTAATCACTATAACTCAAAAACTAAAGGAGCTAGGATCTTGAAATTTTCGCAAATTCGTTTTTTTGCAATAGCCGTCATCGTCATTTTAATGCAGCTATTTTGGTTAATGGGTTCGGGTAGCTGCCATACAACTTCTGTACCTATTACAGCTGCGTGTCTGAAATTTTGCCAAAAATAGTTTAGTGTAATGGCCAAAGTTACTGCAAAATTTGGTTGGTTTACTGCAGAGGGTTCGAGTAGCTGCTATACAACTCCTTCTTTTATATGAGCATTACACTACACCTAATAAAGCTAGTATGTTTGAACTTTTGCCAAATATAATTAATCTTTATATTAATAATGATAAAATACTGGTATCCCAGAGTTGACACAGTCTACTCTACTACACTCTTCCTCGTTTTTTTGATAAATTAATTTTCCACCACCATATTTGAGAACAATCCAATTAAGTTTGGTTAGTAAAAACACTGACTTACCAAAAAAATGATTATTTGATTTGTGGTAAAAGTATTGATATAATAAAGCCCTGGTCTCAAATTTAGTATATATTAATTACAATCTGACCAATAGCTCAGTGGTAAAGTGGCGGCTTTTCAATCGAAAAGTCTCGGGTTCAAACTCCGGTCGGATTATATCTGATAATTTAATAAAAAGTGGAAATATCAAATAGGCAAAGGATTATTATTATCAGGCAATATTTTCCATTGTCCGATACTACAAATAAATAAATAAATAAATTAATTCCACATGTCCAATTTAAAGAGTCCTTTTCTTTAATTTTCAGGATTTCTCATTTTTGTTAGTTCTAAAAGTAATCAATAGAACTTTGGTAAAATTAAATTGAGTAGGAGATTTTTCTGCTCAAGAAGATCAAGGAGTTGCATTTCCATCAAGCAATATTTTACACTGCTCTGATATTAGAAATTTGTAACATAGAAAATATGTCATATTGCAAACAAATTATTTTACAAGGCGTTTGACATTCTATGATACTGAAAAGCACATTATTATGTCACACAAATCATTTAAATAAAGGAACGGTTACCGTTTGATCAAAGTAGTATAGTATAAAAGTAGTATAGTATAAAAAAACTTTTTTAGCAAAATTTTGCTATTGCGCCTTGGCAGAATTTTTGGATGCATTTTCCGCAGAATTTGAATAAAGATTTAGTAATATAAAAACTATTTAAAAACTTGTGATAAGAAATTTTAAAATATCGTAATATTCTCTCCTCAAAGCGTTAGAAACGTTGATATTAAAATCTTTTAAGAATTAAAAAAATTCTAAATATAAATTAATTAACTTTTTGAAAAAATATTATTGCGGCAACACTAATTTACTACTGTCAATCAATTTTTTTTTAGCTTAAAGTATTTTGTACTCTGATTTAGGTCTATACAAATGATATTAAGTACACCTTTTTTTTGTTTTTTCTTTCTATGATACATAAATTATTTTAACAATCAATCATGACTTTTCATTGTAGCATAAAATAGTTGAAGCATAAAAATGATAAAAAAATAAGAAAAATTAAAATTTCATCGTCATAAATTTTAAAGAAAAGTAAAGTCACAACAACAACAATAATAAATATGTGAGATTTAAAGCTATAAATTAACCAAGAACAAAGTTAAAAAAGTCTATAAATGACTTATATATCAACATAATTAAATACATGTATAAGTACACACATATATAAATAGAAATTGATAAATTTCAATAAAAGTATATAAAATACATCGCAGTATACTCAAACATAGAAGTAATCGTACATACATACAATACATAAAAGAATTGTTCATAAATCATATATTAATGTTTCTGAAAATGATATTGGTACTGGAATGGAAATCTTCCGAAGATGTCGCTACAAAATTTGACAAAATTTTTAACGGGTTTTTTTTTATGACAGATTTTAAAAAATAAAAAATTTATGTTTGTACTTTTGAAAAGGAGTGAATGGAAAAGAATATAAATATACATAAATAATAAATATACATATATATACATATATATATATTTTGTTTTTAAATATTAAAACATAAATTTGAGCAGACAAATTTATTGAGAAAATAGCTCTATTATTTTATAGAGTTTCAAACTTTTTTTAAATCAAATTTTCAATTTAATTTATTGAATATTATGTATACGTATATGTTAAAATTATACAAAGAAATGTATGTATATATAACATAATATAACATATATAATAACATTTTCTAGTCTAATTTAGGTTTTTACTAAATATGTTCCGGTATTTACTAAATGTATTCAGGTTTTTTACTGAATGTATCAAGGTTATTGTTAAATATATTTAGGTATTTACAAAAACAAATTCAGATATTAATTTTTAAAATTCAGATTTTTACTAAATATTTTCAGATTTTTTTTTTTGAAATTCAGAATTTGTTTGGGAAAAAAATAATATAATAAAAAAATATTTGAAGAATAAAATGAATTTAAGTATGACTGGAGTTCAGGGTTGTAAATGAGCCGACTCAAATGCCAAACTCAATTCATAGTTCTACTCAAATGATGAGTTCGCTCAATATTTGAATCTGCTTATGCACTCAAAGGCATTGTATCGCTCAACCCGTGAGCGGACTTACTATTTAAGCGCACTCACTATCTGAGCGGCCTAAATTTTGAGTTGAGCGATGAGTTGAGACGAAATATGAGCTTTTTACAACCCTTCTAAAATTACTTTGAGTGTAGACTAGAAGTAACTTTAAAAATGTAGTTACTAAAAATATTTCTTATGTTTAAATAGCTAATATCTTAAATCAGATCATGTTATTGATGTACTGTACTTAACGAATTTTATTTGTGGCTTTTTTGTTACAAGTTCTCTTTCAACAAATCATTTCTGTAAATATAACAGGATTTTTGTGGATTGAAAGAGTTTTTAGAAGTTGTTTAAGTAAAATGTTTAATCTGGTCCTACTGAGGAGTCCAAATACTTAAGGAACAGGATTTTAACTTTGAATATTGGTAAAAGCTTAAAAGTTTCCCCAAATATATGAGTTACTATTGTTCACGTATCCGATTTATGTAATATCGCCACTGAAATACATCTTGAATTATATTTTAACGATCCTGTGTTTGAATTAAAGATGTAAGACATTTATATTTTTGATGAACTTCCTTTGTCTTTTTAGAAGCTTGATAATAGATCATTTAAAAGTTCCTTATATTTTTAAAAGATTTTATTAATAAATGTACATAATTTAATTGATATCTTAAAAAATATACATAAAAACACGTACGGCACGTTGTTCTAAAAATGATATGATAGGGTAGGCGGTTTAAGAAAGTTGTAGCATCTGGCATATATGATAAGTTAATCATATACAAAGATTGACATTCAGACAGTACGTCAAACCTTCAATTTTGCATAACTAATTTATATTTCCCTATATTACAATAAAACATTGCAATAATCCAGTTCATTACTCTATCTATTTGTATTTTTCTAACAAATTTCCTAAGAATTCCTGAATAAGTTTACTTTTATATTCAATGATTAAAAAGAGTTTCTTATTCTATTTTACTCTAAATATATTCTAGCCGTAACATGCGATTTCAAATAAAAAGTACCTCTTAAAAGTTATAAATTGCGGTAACCCTTTATTTCAAATCTTTTACTTCTTCAATTTTTAACAAAATTTGTTATCCTTCTTAAGTCTTAATGTTGTAATTAAAATTAATATGAAAAGATTTTAACAATGTTACAGTGTACATACGCCCAAAGATGTTTCTAATTTCAAAATGAAAAAAAAATAAAAATCCCATGTTTTTATAATAACAAACATTTTCCATTTTCATTGTTAGTTTTTCCTAAACAATTTTCATTAAATGTTTCTGCTGTTATTTTTTGTTATGCCTTATTTAAAACATGGAATTTTAAATACCCTTTTTTTGAAGTTTTGCTATATACTAATTTCAATTAATTAACTTCATAAAATTAAGGTTCCTTTTATTTTTTAAATATTTTTTTTTATTTAAATTGGCAACCCAAAAAAAAAAAACATAATTGTTTTTTTTTTTTGGAAGAAGAACAAAATATGCGCCCACCAGACATTGCCAATAAATTGTCTGCAAATTACTTTAAGTCCTTTCAATTTTTATTATTATGTTGTTGTTGTTTTGGTTTCTTGTCCCAATTTTCTCGTTTGGTTTTTATTTTTTTGTTATCCGTGCAATATCACCATTTACCATTTTTACTATCACCATTAACATTAACAACGTTTACCAGCAGTAGTTAGCGATATCATCGACAACAATAACAATACAATATACAATGAATATACATATATTTTAGTTGGGAAAAACATTTTCTGCAGTTACTTGTATTGGTTAAAAAAATTTTGCGCAATAACGTTGTTGTAATTATTATTATATAAGTAACTTTTGTTTGTTTTCTTATTTTTTTGTTAGTTGTTTTTTATTTTGATGTAATATTTGGTAAGGGTAATCCGCAATTGAATTGTTTGTATTTATATTAAAAGAATTTGAAAATTGAAGAAGGATTTGTACCAAGTCTAAAGGAATAAAAAATAATATGAAGTGTATCTGGATTTCCTTTTGTAAAAACTTGTGAATTGGAGGTCCATAAAATACAACGGGGAGTTGATAGTTTAACAAAAATAAAATAATCAAAAGTTAAAGGTATTCTTTAAAGATAGTAACATAAAAAGGAGTACATTTTCACAAACTTTAAAATAAAAGCGTTAATAGATATTTAGTACTAGTCCTAAATAGTAGATCTGCAAAATACAAGTCATTCTAAATTTTCTACTTGAAGAATTACCAATATTAAACAATTTGACGTACATCCTTTATCAAATTTATATTATAAACTAATGTTATCATTTTTACTTTGGATCTTAAAGCTATGGATAGTTTATGAAGGAAAAGAATCTTATTTCTTGCTTCGAAGACATTGAGATTTCATTGTTAGAGTTGGAGACGAGCTTTTCCAAACTAAAAGTACTAGTAGATTTATGACTTTACATACAAATTAACATTATCAACCTTTAATTCAAGAATTAATGCTTCCCATCTAATATAGTTGTATACGGAATTATGAAAAGAAGTTTATTAAAGGGACAATTGAAAATTTAATTGTTTGAATTTATTTATTCTGAATTTAATTTTAAATCAGTTTTTCAGGCATATCAGTTTTGCTGCATCGATTTTAAAGTGTACTCTTAACTACACTTTTGATGTTATAAAAAAAAGCCTCTATTTATTTGGCCAATTGAGAAGCTTAGCTGGTCTAAAGCTTTAATTTATCTACATTTTAAATTATTTTCAAATTTTGTAAATGGATAGAAATTGTAAACTTGTTAGAATTATAAACAAATTTTTCATCAAAACCAAGGATTCCAGGGTTTACAAAACGAAAAATATTTTACTCCGAAGAATGAATTCAAATTAAACAAAACTTTTTTCAGATCAATTCCGTTTCAAAATTGAAATAAAGTTCCAGTTCCAATAAAAATCCTCTGTGGTAGTTAGTCAAAAAAGTGAAAAAAAATTAGGAAAAGTTTCGTGTTAGGTGTCAATATGTTGAGGTGTCAATTTGTTGAGGTCTATTGGTTTGGACGAGCTTAAGAGCCGCACTTTTTTAAAACTTCTTATTATTATTTATTTAGATTATACTAAAAATCGGTGATTACATTTTTTTAATAATGTTAGTCTGTCTACTGGATTCCGAGAAACGGGAACTTTTTATTTTTTTGTTTCTTTCCTAACTCATGAATTCAAAACTTTGTATAAGTAATAAAGTAGTAATACAGTATTCAATTAAAAAAAATCAAATCAACAAAAAAAATAAATATGGATTGCCCCAAAATTGCACGTTTCAAAAAACAGCAAAAAAAAATACAATGAATTCAACTATTAAATTCATTCTTTCAATATTACCTTCGGTTCCGTTATCCTTATTTTATACTTAAAATTTTTTGGTTAAGTGAAAAAAAAAAAATATTAACGGTTTTCTTCATTTTTTTTTTTTCTATATTTCTTTTGATGATACCGTTATTAAACTTCCTTGTTTCCTATTGTTTTAAGAGTTTATTTTTGTTTGTTTTCTTTGTTTTTTCTCCAAAAAGAAAAAAATAAAATCAAAAAAAAAAAAGCAAAAATTAAAATTAAAAATTTTCCTTCAAAATTTTCTTTATATACATTTTCTGTTATTGAGATTTTGTACAGTGAATTGTTTGTTTCTTTTCTGATTATTTCCGTTTTCAATTTCGTCCTTTTTTCAGGTTTTTCCAATTTGTTTTTTTTTTTATTTTTGAATTTTTGTTTTTAGTTTTTTTTTTCTTCACCGTTACACGGTTGATAGCGTGCATTGGCGTATACATTCAATTCAATTCTGTTCAAATATACAATAGTAAAATATTTCAAAAAAAAAAAAAAAAACTCAGTGGAAACCAATTAAAAACGTGAAAATTTAATTGAAGTTTACAGATTGTTAGGTGGAAAATTAACACGACGTTTATTGAAAAAAAAAAAAATAAAAACAAAAGCAGATAATAAAAACTAGCAAAATATAAGGCGGAAGGGAGAGGGGAATACGGAAGAATAGTACTTCCATTTAGAAATCGATTAAATGAAGGTCGATGATTGAATAAAAGGAAGTGGTAGATTTTTAAATAGTATTTACCTGGTCATATCAAAATATGTTCAGTACCGCACGTATAATAAGAATGAGTCATTGAATTAAATCGGTTCTAATTCTTTTGGCTGGATCAAAGATACCAGTAGTGGGTACGTGAACAATAAGAGGGAGATTAAGAGGGAAAAAATTAAAGAAAAAAAAAAGAAAAATTCGAAATGATTTGAAATAATCGAAAATTGCTTTAAGTTTTCACACAAATTATTGATGCTCCGTTTGAATTTACTTTGAATTTCCGGTGTCCATTGTTTTTCTGGTATTTGTTCTGGAAAAAAATCTGCTCTTCTAATAGAAAAATGAAAATTGCTTTTCAATTGTTCGATTTTTTTTTTAGAAAAATTAAAAAAAAAAAATATTAAAACAATTGTATTTTGGAATAGTGTTATTTTTTTTTTAGTTCTTCTGTTATCTTTTCAATTTTGTGTTAAATGACTTGAAATTTTTTCTATATTTATTGTAAAAACTTTTAAAATATAAAAAAAAAAAATATTTAATAATATTTTTCATGTTATTTTTAACCGGTAAATTGGAAAATGGGAAAAATTAAAAGATTTTTTAATTAAGTGGAAAATATGTGTTGGAATAATAAAAATCTAATATGGTGGTAAAGTGATGGAATTTTAAGAATTAAAAAGAATAGAAGTGTATTTTTTTTTTGGCTAATTATGAAGAAAATTACAGGAAGTTGAAAAATATTTGTTTTATACAATTTTGTATATATATATAAATATTTATTTTCCATTTTGGTTGTTTTAATAATCTTTTAAGTCTTGTATTTATTTAAAAAAAAAAAAAAAAATTATTTAATAATTATTTTTAGTGAAGGATAATGAGTTTAATGTTCTGAATTATATGGAACATTTGTGTTTTGTGCTCTTTTATAAAAATGTTAATTGGACGGAAATAATTAAAAAAGATTTTTAAAATTGTAAGGATCTAAAGGGTCTTGTTGTTTTTCTTGATTTTTTGGCACCTGAAATTTTGTCTTGTAAAAATTTTAATTTTATTGTAAAGGTGATTAGGTTAAGTAATTTTTTTTTTCTTAATTAGTTTTAAAGTTAAGGTTTTTATAAATTGCTAACCGCTCACCTGTTAAGCTAATGAGCGAATCTATACCGAAGATGTTTGTTGGAACAGTGAAGTCAAATTCGAAAACCAGATAAAAAGTTTGCTCTATCTTGTGTAAAAATGGAATCGAATCCGGATTTTTTTAATGATAGATTGACATTCTAGCCACAGTACCATCCAGCCGTTTACTACATAGTTCCAAATTTTATATAAGACTTGAAAATATAATCTATATAACCATTAATTAGTACCATACTTAATTTGCGTTAGCCACATTTAATTTTACCAAGTCTAAGCCGCAAAATGCAGCAGTAGTTGTATACAATGTTAAAAAATCTAGTAAAAATCATTTGGCGATTAAAATCTTTAAATCTATAAATACTTCAATCAGTTGAACATTTGCAATATGGAAAATTTTCTAAAAATATAATTGTTAAATTTTATAGAAGTAAAGTTGGTTTTATTACGTTTTTACAAACGTTTACGTTTTATTAAATTTTCACAAACCGATTTTATTTGGTTTTTAGCATATTTTGAAAAGATATTGTAAAAATGTGCCTATATAGTTTCCCTCTGTCCGTCCATCCATCTGTCTGTATGTTTACAATAACTTTTATAACATTTGAAGTAGAGAGAAGAAATATTAACTACAATAAAAATAATTTCATGGAAAAACATTTTTCTGTAGTCCCATCCGTTACGGAGTTGCAGACCGCCAAAAGCTGAAAGAGCCTTAAATTTAAATTGTTATAACAACAGTTCTTTTAGGTGTAAAAGACTGCGGCTTTTATAAGCTTTATAAATTTTTGAAATGCGGATTCATAGGATTGCCATTCGGTACTTAAGACAAACCATTATCTGATTAGAAATTTGAATTTTTGGCAAGTTAGTCGATTAAGAAAGTTTTTTTTGGTCACGTCCTCTGTTTAGGAGCTATTAGGGGTCGAAATTGATATTTTGTAATTTTTATGCACTTAAAACTTAAATACCAGTCTAAATTTTTTTTTAGTAATATACAAAATTTAAAGCTCCAATATTTAATTTTAATATTTTAACACAGTTTTTCCTTAAAATTCAAGGGAATTCTGTCTGCAAAAAACTACTCGAATTTGTAGTGCTAGATTTAGCATTACTGGATCATATCCTAATTAATTTTTTATACCTTTTTAGGATAAAAGGCTACAAATCAATTAACGATCCAGATTTTTCTTTTGCAGATTGAAAAATTATAGTTTAAAAATTAAATTTTTAATTACCATTAAAATTGGTAATCTTGCAATTATTATTTGAAATATTTTTAAACCTCCGGATTTTATGATGCAAAACTCAAATCCTAAAGTACAATTAAGCTTTGAGTTCTTTTTAGTTTAAAACATTAGTTACTGTTTTAAAGCGTAACTTTTTATTTCTATAAATAATAAATATTTTTAATTTTGAAAAATAGAAATAGAAACTAAAACCATTCATCTGAAATAAAACATGCATTTAATTGATCAATATCAAAAGATAAAAAAAATATCAAATATAATATCAAAACCAAACTAATCTTCAAAATAAAAAATGGAATATTTTTTAAATGTTACCTTCAATTAAAGTTCTTTAAAAAAATTTTTTATCTAAATAAAACCCAGCTAAACTGTAAACCTACCTATACTAATATCATATAAAAAAGTTTATTTTAACTTAGTTTTTGGTCTTTAATTCCCTTTTTGAAATAAATCTTTTATATTTTCTATTTTTTTTTAGTCTTTTTATGATAGTTTTACATCTATAAATTACCGTGAATTAACCTTCAACCGCCCCAAAAAACACAAAGAAGAAACAATAATTTGTATATCTCCTCCCATTTAGAAATAAAACCATCACAATTCACTTTTGATAAATTACCATATCTATGATTTTACTATGTGTACTCGATATGCAACGGACTAGATAGAAACATAAACCTTGATCAAAAACACTTGACATGCAATCCATCATCATTCATATTACAACCAATACATTGAAAATCTTTCTCTGACAAGAAACAAAAGAAAAACAAAAAAATAAAAAAAAAAAATGAAAATTAACCCCTTTAACAGAAAAATGTCAACTAAAACTAGTCGGTTTTTTTTATTTTTTTTTATATAAGTGTTTCTTTGTTTTATTTCCATTTTTTTTTTTGTTTTTCTTTTTTTTTTGATTTTGGCACTTTTTCAAATACTATTTTTTTAAAAAAATTCGGTTTTTGTAAATGTAAAAGACTTATTAGTCTATTTGTGTGTTTTGTTGTAGGCTACAAGATAAAATAAAATTGGATTCCGAAAATAAGTACTTATTTAACTTTCGAATTGAACAATGTTTTTGTTCTAAATATTTACATTAAAAAGGGAACCCTTGACGGACGTAGGGAACTGTTGATATCAATAAAATGTCTTTTATACACCTAGATAACAGTGTTCTTCCGAAAATGTGTAATAGTTCCGAAATTTATTAACATGTTGTACTTTTGGCATCTTCTTTAGGCACATCCTGTTATAGCCATTGCCATTCCATTACCATTCTTTTTCTTCTTCTAAGCCTTTATACTACAGTACAATTTCGGGTATGCTTAAATTTTTCTCCATGTTGAAGTTTAGGTGTACCAAGTAAAAGTAGAATTATAGAGCACAAAAGAAGCCAAAAATTTGCCATTGTATCATTTTAAAATGGCCGCCAAACTTATGAAAGGAAAATTTAATCATGGATTATATGATATATTTAATTTTATGAAACCAGTATTGATGAAGTCAGTGAAGTTTTACTAGGATGTGATGTGTTAACTATTAAACAACAGTCAAAATCGCTTTACGTTTTGTTAAAGCTATAAACTATTTATAATTCAATTAGACCCACAGCGAAAGCCATGGTCGTAAGCAAACAAATACTTTATATATATGTTATAAATCTGTTGTAAAATTTTATATAAAGATTTTGAAATAAAGAAAAAAAAATATACTGTTCCCCAAAATACAAAAAAAATAAGTTTAAAAAAATGTATACAAACACTCTTATTTCATTTAATCGCTCCAGATTATAATTCCAACTTGCAACTTCATCTTGTTCTGTTGCTTGAAAATTGTAAAATGCAAAATTGTAAAACAAACAAAAACCAAGCAAAAGCAGTTGCAGAATTTTCAATAAAAATTTAGCTAACTAACCTATTGTAACTGACTCAATAAACAAAATTATTCTTATATTTACAAAATCTCCTTGGTAACTAAGTGATCAAAATATTTAATCTGTAATTCAAAACAATCGTGAACATATCACCTGGCCAATTACCAACCGATTTTTATAATATATTTAAATTGATAGATAGGTATTCAATACGAATACCAATGCACGACATTCTGAATATTTTTCCGAAAAATTCCAATTTGTAGCATGAATTTCTAATTTTGACTTTCAGCAATGTTAAAGAACATGCATGGCGATTATGCTACTTCCTCGGATTACGAGGTGCAGATAGATAATAGAATAATTTATCTATCAAATATTTAACACTTATAAATAAATAATATTACTTAAAAATTATTAAAAAGTTTTACTGTTCTATAAATCTCTTATTACATTTGATGACACAACTCCAATTACAATAAAACATATTAAATTTCTCATTTAAGGAAAAGTGCTTTTTTCAATTCCTAACTATTCAAAATATTCTCTTAAATTTAAAAAAAAAAAAATTTAAATTTCAAAATTTTATAAAAAATACACAAAGAAATAAAAAACTATTTTGAATGAGTTAGGATTCACTTAATGGTTTATAATCCTTTGACATGTTTAACGGTTATGAAGTTTTGTTTAAGACTTAGTATATTTGTATGTGTTGTTTTCACATAACCTTTTATAAAATGACATTCAAAACTTAATATGATAGTTACAAAAACAACAAATACAGACAAAACCATATGAAATAAACCTCTGAATTTGAATGAATGTATAATAATAACCACATATTTAGAAAATAAAAATAAAATATATTTTTCTTTTTTTTTTAAATGGGGTTAAAATGTTCATTTTAATGATGCCAATGATTATATTGATATTGATTATAATGTACTAATGGTAGTAAAATGATGATTATGTTATTTATGGTATTAACCCTATATTTTATAATAATTTATCTTTATTTTTTTTTTTGCAATTTACAATTCCATAACATTTAGAAAATACCTTTATGTCACGTGATTTTAAACTTTATACCTTGAAAAAACAATAAAAAGAAGATGAAGTAAATTTCAATCTAGGATTTAACCTCTTCAACCTTTTTTAAGAGTATATTCCTGATGATAATTTAAGACAAAACTAAAACTGGAGAAAAATAAAAATAATAAAAATAAAAAAGAAAAAAATGGGAAGCATAACACTAAAATTATGACATCTCAAACTATTAAAGAAAATTTTAAAAAGATTTTCACATTTGGCTATAAAAATGTCAGTGTTACCGTTTTTGTTTTTAATTTAAATGTATAGTTCTGATTTGGATGAAAGTTTTAAAACATACACTAACTAAAATTATGACATCTCAAACTATTAAAGAAAATTTTAAAAAGATTTTCACATTTGGCTATAAAAATGTCAGTGTTACCGTTTTTGTTTTTAATTTAAATGTATAGTTCTGATTTGGATGAAAGTTTTAAAACATACTACATACTAGGAAAGGTAATTTTAATTGGATTAAGTTATCGATGTTTTGTATTTTATGTGTTTTACCGGGGTTTTTGACAAGTGTTCTCTTAACTTACAGACCATTTCTGTATATACAATTTCTGTATATAAATATTTTGTGTTTTCTAAGAATTTTTAGAAGTTGGCGAAAAGTGAATATAGAACAAAACTACTTTTAAGTTGTGATTTGAATTTAAAACTAAGAATTATAAAGAAAAAAAAAAAAAAAAAAAGTAAATTCAACCAATGTTGTTCTAAACGTCAACTTAAATACTTTTTACTGGAAATGAAAATCGGGGTTTTAAATGATAGAACTTTAAATTGAAATAAAACAGATTTAAATTAAGATTGAAGTTATTTTTTTTTTATTTCATTTCAGTAAGAATTTTAAGATTCCAAGATTTATTTTCAAAATCAGTTTTCTGTTCCATTTAGTCGAAAAACTATGTTTAGTAATGAATCTCATTTTTGGATAGTTGTTCATCAAACAAGGTTATTTATCGAGTATATATATATGGAGCGAAAACAAACACTCAAAAAAAATTTTTTTTTATCTTTATTTCCAAATCTTAATAATAAATTTTACAATAGATTTACAATATATATATATAAAATATTTGTTTGCTAAGGACTCTAACTTTTGCTGTGGGTCTAATGGAATTATAAATAGTTTAGTTGATCGTTATAGTTATATGATTTGTTACAAAACTTAAAGTTGTTTTAATTCTTAATTGAAAATTCAATAAAAAGTAAAAAAAAAATCAATTTCGGCAGGTTTCGCATGGTGTGGTTAACACAGTAGAGGTATCATCGGTTCATATTTCTTTAAAAACGATACTTAATCTATTGGTACAGTGAGTGGCGCTCGTTACAGAACGATAATGAATGTCTTTTTGTTTCAAACTTATATTGTATTTTCATTTTCATACCCCAGTTTTCATATTCTATTCTACTTATGGTTTCTGCATTTTTCTTAGATTTTTGACATAGGTCGGGAACGAAATGATATTGCAGCAAAATTCAATCGTTCGATAACATTTTGTTCTCTCCGGCACAATTCCGATTCGAAATTGAAATAAAGTTCCGAATCTCTTATCTTAAGAATCAGAAGTCGGACCGAAATGAATATAAAAGCTTAGTTCTTTATTTTAACCATTTTTAATAAAAATTTTTTTGGTTTTTATGATTAAATTTAATTCGGATAAAGTTCCAACAATATTTTAAATCGGAGCAATTCTTGTTTTTAATTTTTTCCAGAACTTTTTATTATGTTTCGTTCCGAACATCTAATTTTCTAGCTTAAAATTTTGAATTAATTTTCTTTTATTGAAAATTTCCATTGGATTTTATAGAATACTAGCTAATACCCGGTGCGCGTTGCTGCGCCTCTTAATGGTTAAATTGAAGTTGATAATACAGCAAAAAGTTAACACAAAAAGTACACACGGTTTACACATGTAAATTTTAATATGTATGAAAGCAATCTTTTTAAAAAGATTTTTCTAGGATTATTCTAGTCATTTTTGAAACTTTCTGTAATTCAAAGCAGTACAAACTACTTTCCAAAATTTAACGTAATTTACTACCAAAAAAATTTTTTTGACTAACCGTAGGACCGACAGTTAACAGGCTTAACTCCATTTTCAAGTTGCTTCACACATATAAAATTTGAGGTCACCGGTCAAATCGTTTCTAATTTAGAGTAAAATAACCAAAAACTTTATAAAAAGCTGTTGGGCCGCAATGGGTTAATGGAACTTAACAAAATTTATTTTGGGGCTTTCTTGAAAGCCAAAGCAGAATTTCGTACAGTCGGACAAAATTTGGACACAAAATTTTTTTTTGACCAACCGTCGGCCCGACATGGGTTAACAAATTCCAAAACTGTTAATAGTGTCAACTCAATTCTTAAGGAGCATCACGTATACAAAATTTGAAGTCAATTGGTCAAACAGTTTCGAACTTAGAGTAAAGTATTGAAAAAACCTATAAAAAGCTGTTGGGCCGCAATGGGTTAATGGAACTTACCAAAATTTTTTTTGGGGCTTTCTTTTAAGCCAAAGCAGAATTTCGTAAGATCGGACAAAATTTGGACCAAAATTTTTTTTGACCACCCGTCGGCCCGACATGGGTTAACAAATTCCAAAAATTTTAATAGTGTCAACTCAATTCTCAAGGAGCATCACGTATGCAAAATTTGAAGTCAATTGGTCAAACAGTTTCGAATTTAGAGTAAAGGATTGAAAAAACCTATAAAAAGCTGTTGGGCCGCAATGGGTTAATGGAACTCAACAAAATTTTTTTTGGGGCTTTCTTTTAAGCCAAAGCAGAATTTCGTAAAATCGGACAAAATTTGAACCCAAAATTTTTTTTGACCACCCGTCGGCCCGACATGGGTTAACAAATTCCAAAATTCTTAATAGTGTCTACTCAATTCTCAAAGAGCATCACGTATACAAAATTTGAAGTCAATCGGTCAAACCGTTTTCATTTTAGAACAAAGAAGTTTAAATACTTGCACCACAGCCCCAACTTGGCGGTCCGTTAGAGCAAAATTTTTGGGCCACGATTTCCTTCCGAACCCAAAAACCTCTATATACAAATTTTCATGAAAATCGGCTGGGCAGTTTAGGAGTCTATTCGCTACAAACAAACAAACAAACAAACAAACAAACAAACAAACAAACTTTCATTTTTATATATATAGATACCTGTAGTATCAAAAATGCAGTAGATTTTACTACATAAATATTTAAATGTAGCTCCATTACAACAATTCTAACAATTCGACAATACTAATTTAAATAATCTTTCGTCTTTCCAAAATATATATATTTTTTTTGTTCTTTTATATGGTTTTCCCATATAATTCTTTTGTTTCTGGTACAGCTACCATGATGTGTAAAAAAGACATATGGCCTTGTTGAGATGCCATAATTTAAAAATTCTTTTTCCAAAAAAAAAAAAAGCAGGACATAGAACAAAACTGAAAGAAAGGAATAAATGTTGTAAATTTTGTCACTAAAGGATTCTGTTTTTTTTTTTAAAATGCTTGAACAAAAATACCACCTACAATGTTAGTTATTCTCAAAAAAAAAAAAACAAGCCATGACACCATTTAAAAGGTAACATATAATATGATATATGATATAAATATAAGTAGTAGTATATTCTATTATCATTATTATAATATTATTTTTGTCCATTTTTGTGGTCATATTTTTTTTCAACCATATTTTTTTTTAATTCTTTCATTTAATTTTTTTAAAATGAAATCCCTTCGAAAAACCCCAGAAAAAAAAAAACACAATGAAAAGAAAAAATATATAACGAAACGGTTGAATCACTCTGATAGATCGGTAAAGTTTTAACGGTTGACATTTTCTAAGTGGTAATAAATCAAGCCTGTACTCTAAATCAAAAAAACTTTAAAAAAAAAACAAAAGGACGATCAAAAATTTTAGAAAGGATTTATTGCCAGTTTTTGTTTTTTTTGAAAGAATGGAAAGTAGTTGGATCAATTGGAAGCTATTTGGGATGGGGAATATATGACATGGGAATAAATTCAGGTAAATATATAGTTTTAAAATTTTTTTTTAATATTCTTTTATAGTTTGAGAAGAAAAGGTTGAAAATAGTGAAGTAAAAAAAAAATTTAAAATATTTTCCGGTAGAGAAATTTTGATTTTGATAATCTTTAAATCTTACTTAAATTTTCTGAGTAAATTATGATGTACCTACTTTAGAATTTTTTTTCTATTCGAAAAATGAATAAGTTTTAAGTGATGTTTATAATTTAAAAAAATTAAATTTAAAGATTTTAGATCATTGTTGGATAATTGTTACATTCATTAATAGCTTAATTTGTCAACCAGGTGTTGTTGATTAGTATTTGCGTTGATTTTAATTGAAAATGTTATGCAATTTGAGTTCTCCCTTTAATTGGTATTGACAATCTGACAATGAATCATAAAATCAATAGAATTATACAGGCCAGGAGTTGTACAAAATAAAATTTAATCAAAATTTAGATCACTAAAATATTTTGTCAATTGTCAAACAATCGCACACAATTATGTCAAACTGTCACCTGTCAATATCTATGAGATTGATTTATTTGAAGAGGTTATGCAATTTCAATGCTTTTGACAGATATTGAAAATCTCACAATGAATTATATAATCATTAGGATAACAGGCCAGGAGTTGTACAAAATAAAATTTAATCAAAATTTAGATCACTAAAATATTTTGTCAATTGTCAAACAATCGCACACAATTATGTCAAACTGTCACCTGTCAATATCTATGAGATTGATTTATTTGAAGAGGTTATGCAATTTCAATGCTTTTGACAGATATTGAAAATCTCACAATGAATTATATAATCATTAGGATAACAGGCCAGGAGTTGTACAAATTAAAATTTAATCAAAATTTAGATCACTTAAATATTTTGTCAATTGTCACACAAACGCACACAATTTTGTCAATCTGTCGCCTATCTATATCACTTGAAGAATTTAATAGTATTGGTGAAACGACACATTGACTGAAGTATTGAAAAACAATTTTCTAATAAAAGACAATACGGTGAATTAAGAAATTTTATTTTTCCTTCTGTAAATTATTTTTAGATCGGGTATATGAAGATTCTTTTAATACAAATTTACAAATCAAATAAAAATCAGACTGAAACCTCACTAGATAACTATAGTAATCATTAGACTCGAATGCAATTTATTAAAATAAATGGGCCCTTGTTAATTATTTAACATTTAAAGATTATTCATAAATATTTATTTAAAAAAAATGTTTTTAACACGATTAGCTTTTACGCGTTTTTTTGCGGAACATCTCTATCGCGTAATAAGAGAATTAGAAGAACTTTAGTTTAAGTATTGGACGGATCATTTTGAAATCTTACTATATATATATGTAAAGGATATAAAAAATAAATTAAAATGTAGGAAAATGCTACAAGTGTAAAATTTGAACAAAACTATATTAGCTTCTATTATTCTAGGGACTTTAAAAAGTTTACTCCTTCTTAGCAAATGCCCACGAAAATTCGTTTAGCTCGCCCAGATATTTTCAGTGATACGCCGATGCGTAAAAGTCATCAAGGGCTTTAAAACCGTTTCAGTATATAACCAGAAGATCCTCGAACTATGTGTCAATGATATCCAACTTATGTGCTAGAAAATCTTCTCGGAACAAAGAAAAAATCATATGTAACCAAATCCTTCTTGTGTCTCAAGAACCGTGCGAGTCGACTTGACAATTTACTCAAAAACTAACCCAGAGTTGATACTTGACCTTTTGCAAATAAAAAATTTGGAAAAAACTACCTTTTTGGTACTTTTGTATCTCCAAAAAGAATAACTTCCCCTATTGCTGTGTATTGAGTAAAAGTCTATATCTAAAAAACTACCTATATGACGAAAACATCAATTATCTTAAAATTTTCGAAGCCTAAGTTTTCATGTGTAGGAATTTTCATGCATAGGACTATAATCAATGCAGTAAAATTTATTATTTATATAAGAAGCCCGATGATGCGTAGCAGTTTCTTTAATTAAATAAGAATATTATATAAGACTATAAAAATTACATAAGAAACAAACACTCTATAATTAACAAGGAAAACTGCTCAAAACAATTAATCTTTAAATTCATACAGGGGTCTAAAAAAAAATTAAAATAAAATTCGAAAAGAGGACGAGAGGAACATAATGTACACATGTGTTATGATTTAATCCATTTTTTTTTTAAATATTCCAAGGTTCAAAACTATTAAATTCAAAAATTGGACAGATCCTTGTCTGGTACAAGCAATTATAATCTTCTGTCCCTTTTTCCCCTCCCCCATATTGAATACTAAAAATAATAAAAACTATATTTTTTCATTTGGTTATCAGGTTAAATAACGGTCAAAAGTGCCTAAAATGGAATATTTTAAGGATAATACCTAAGTTTTTACAACATACTTTAACGGTATTAAAAGAATAAAATTTTTTATCTTAAAAAAATTGTCTCAGAACTTTCTTAGAAAAAAAAAATATAAAAAAAAAATTAAAATAAAAAGTACAGTTTATCAAAACCCCATTTAACAGGTAAAAGTAACAAACTATTGTGAATTGAAAAAAATGAGTTGGTAGGGATAGGATAAAGGTAAAAATTTAATAGAATTTGAAGCTTAAGAATGAGATTTTCATGTTTTTTAACTTACTTTTTTTTTTCAAAAAAAACTTAAAAATAAAATCGCAGATATTTTTTGAGGGCAAATGGGATTGAAAAAAAAACAAAAAAAATTAAAAAGAGACAAAAAATGTTATCCTTGATAAGGGTATGACTGCATATATGTAGGTTATATTTTTTTAGCTTAGTTTTTTTTTTGTTTTTTGAATTTCAGGATTAAGGCACAAAAAAGGTTAGGGAAAAAATTCATTTTTAAATTTTTTTTTGTTTTTCTTTTTTTTTAACATACATGCGAATAATCACAGTTTTTTTTTTAAATAGAATAAATATTTTTCCATAAGTTATATTTTTAAATTCTGTTAAGCTCTGTCTATAATCTTTGGAAAAACAGTTTTCCTGAAACGGTTTTTACGACTCACTTTCGAAATCATATTTTAAAGCTGAATACTAATCTAAAATATTTTTGAACTATATAATTTTACTTAGCCACTGATTACTGATGCCTCTTTTTCTTCATTTCTATTTCTTTTGTGGAGCTCTATTTTGTGCTTAGCATCTTAATTTGGATCATCTATACTATAACTATTTCTACAGTTCTCCCCAAATATTTAGTTTTGGCACACTTCCTATTTTTCTGTGACTCTGCAAATTATAATCGTGCGTTTCTTTGTCGATTGAGCTTCATTTTTTTAGCGCATTCCCAATCCGCCAACAACTGCATAGCTTCTTAATTTGTATTTAGGCTATTCCTACTTTTCGAATTTCTTTTTCTACAGTTCTTTTCCATGTTATCTTTGATTTTACCATATTTCCTTGATTTATAATCGAATCGATAGCTTAATTGGCGACGGCTGCTATTTTTTAAACATTTACCGTATCCAGCAATACTTTCTTTTGTTAAACTCTCTGGGCTATGTCACTTTCGACATATCTTAGTTTGATACTCTCTGCGACCAGAATATCCTACATATTATAGTGCAGGTATTTGTTCAGAATAACTTGTAGTGTCTAGATAGTTTGTTCTAATTACAATAATGTTCCTATGTTGTTATGATGCCATCGATTGTTTAAATTCGATAATTAACAAAAGGGTTTAATAAATGTACTAATTCGTTTTAGAGAGATATGCGATTAAATTAAATCGGGGGGTGGTTAGAGCTATGCTCTTGTGGTTAATTTATTCCTTATCCGAACTTGAGAATTGCCTGCAAAGTATTCTATAACAAGTCTGTTACATTTATTAATACTCCTCAAGATATTCAACCCCAAACTCTTAGAATTCATCTAAGACACAAAATTTTACCTAAAGAATTTCAACTTAGCTTCGATTTGAATTCTACACTGATGTTTTTCCTAAATGTTTTTAAATATTATCATGTCAATCAGCGGGGTCCATATTTACTTACCACAGTGTTTTTCAATTGTCTGTCTCTTAGAATTTGCTTTGGATTCCAACCTAGCCTATAGGCAATTATCATTGATTTTATAAAGGCTATTAAATATTGTTAACTGATTATTGGAGTCATTCTTTTTATTGCCTGCTTAGTTTAGTTTCTAACGCTCTCAAACATTTTCTTTTAGAGCAAACATTTTTATTTTTAAGATAACATCTAAACATTCTCTCATAAACTGACATTTCTAAAATAATTTTTTTTCTTACTAACTTATTTTAAAATTGCAAAACGTAAGTGAATAGAAATTGAGGGTAAAATTATTTTTTAAAATATAAAAAAAACAAAAAACAAATTTGTCTAAGTATGTTTTGACAATCTTCTTTAGGTACTGTATTTTTTTTTATTTTTTGGTAAATTAATATTTTATATTGTGAATAATTTTATCTGTAGTTCCCAAAAATCTCTAAAATAATTTTAAAGGTGAAATATTCAAGTTGTATTCTACAAGTTTTTTTTTTAAGTGATGGAACAGAGAAGTTCAAAGTTGTTTTTTTTTTAAATCTATTTTTAGAATCAAGAAATATTTAATGAAGGTTGATGAATTTCAAATAGTTTCATATTCAGTGTTGTTCTTGTAGTGAACCATATTTAAATAAATATTTTAGGTATGAAAGATAATTTTTTAAAAAAATTTTCTCATATATTTTAATTTTTTTTTAATTTTATAATTATTTAAACTTTTATTAGTCCCTACGTAGGTAGTAATTTTGAATGGATAGTTTATATAAGACAGATTAAGAAAAAGTTGTATTAAGATTAAATAGATCTATTAAAAAAATAGATGTGCATCGATCTTTGATGTTACTAAGTTTAATAGATAAGGTTCAAGCTTTATAAAAGTATCGTAAAGAAGTTAAGTGCAATATTAACGAAGATCAATTCTAACAATTTAATACCTTTTACTTCAACAAACACCTGTAGCTAACCTGGTCAATCTAACGATTAAAAAATTGATGGTTAAAATAAAATAAAATTAAGAAATATTTTTTTCAATATATACTTTTATTAAAGTTAATCTAGTCCGCCCCCTAAAATGTAGAAAATGATGGTAGATCTTGGGCATTTATTACTGTTTTAATATAAAAACAAGTTGCTAGTATAAGAAAATGATCTTTTGCATTTAAAATAGTTTTAATATAAAAGAAAATTACTGAAATTAGAAACAATTCTTCTTTTTATTAACTCTAATCCAGCAGTTTACTTTTATGTTAAAAAACTGATTAAAATATTACGGTTAAAAGTATGATTAAAATTGCGCTTTTTGCTATATTACGGTTATTTTTACTTGTTTTAATCTCCTGAATAATCTACTGAAGCTAGATCACTAATTTCTGTATAATCGGTTTGTATAATATACTTTGTACATCACTAATAATACTACTTATTTTAATAAAATAACTTTCTCAAAGAAATCTAATATTATAAATTATTTAATACAATTGCTTTTATCAATATGTTTTTATTATTCATTAATTTACTTTATGAATAAAACTCACAGTCAAAATTCTATTAAATTGCAATATATTTTTTATACAAAATTCAAGACATTAACAACATTGACATTAGATTAAGTTATTTTTGAGCTTGAGATGTTTCTGAGATGTTTGAGATTCATATATTTATATTTATTATTATTACCAGGACAATAGTAAATATTGTCGATATTTTTATAGGTCATTGCCTATTTGTCATTTGGGTTTTTTGAATAAACACTTTCTATTTATTTAAAACTACTATATTAATTATTTTGTTTATATTATATATTTGTATATTTAAATTATATTTGATCACCATGGGGATTTGAAAAGAAAAATTATTTTTCAATAAATTTTTTAATTAAATATTGTATGACCTGACCGGTAATCGAACCCGGACCACCTCGGTTAATAAGCCAAATGCTTACTCACTATATTAACGAAACCATGTTTGAGATATTTTAAGATGTTTGTTTAAAACAACGTAATTGACGACCGGCAACTATGGAAATATGTAGTAGAGTATTGAAATCTATATTTTAAGTTAAAAGCCCCACTAAATTAAACTTTAAATGTATAATTTATCAGAAGTTTGCCTATTGGTTTGCATATAGCTGTTTATCTTATTCTACTCAAGACTTATTACAGATCATTAAATGGAAATAGTAAAAGGTTGTTAAATACTCTAATACTCAGAAAGAGTAAGTTATAATGGTAACTCATTATATCGTCTCCAAACAGCTTGAATGGCTCCGCATAACCGCCCAACTATTTTAATACAATTTTTAAAGAAAAACTTCTAAGTCAAATTTTCATTGAATACAAAAATATGCGGAAACGAGGAAGAGTGTAGTAGAGTAGACTGTGTCAACTCTGGGATACCCGTATGACCGTAACATATACATTATATCATCCGGTTAATTACTTTTGGCAAAATTTCAAACATTCAGCTTTATTAGGTGTAGAGTAATTCTCATATAAAAGAAGGAGTTGTATGGCAGCTACTCGAACCCTTTGCAGTAGACCAACCAAATTTTGCAGTAACTTTGTCCATTACACTAAACTATTTTTGGCAAAATTTCAGACACCCAGCTTCATTTGGTGTAGTGTAATCCTCATATAAAAGAAGAAGTTGTATGGCAGCTACTCGAACCCTCAGCAGTAGACCAACTAAATTTTGCAGTAACTTTGGCCATTACACTAAACTATTTTTTGCAAAATTTCAGACATCCAGCTTCATCAGGTGTAGTGTAAAGCTAATATAAAAGAAGGAGTTGTATGGCAGCTACTCGAACCCTCTGTAGTAGACCAACCAAATTTTGCAGTAACTTTGGCCATTATACTAAACTACTTTTGGCAAAATTTCAGACACGCAGCTTCCATAGGTATAGAGTAATGCTCATATAAAATTAGAAGTTGTATGGCAGGTACTCGAACCCGTGGACCAAAATGGCTGAAATTAAAACTCGATTCCGTTTTTTGCATAAAAACGAATTTGTGAAAATTTCATAATCCTAGCTCCTTTACTTTTTGAGTTATCGTGATGACGGACGGACGGACGGACACACGGACGGACGGACATACATCGCTAAATCGATTTATTTTTCGATTCTGATCCGATCCATACACTTGAGTCTATATCTACCCCCCTCCTTCTCTGCGTCACAAACGTAATGGCAAATTTATTATACCCTTGGACTATATAGTCATACGGGTATAAAAATACGGAATAAATAGTCAATCACAATAAAAGTGAATATAAGAAAGAAAGAGAAAAAAATAAACAATATAAAATAATAAAAAATACTATGGAAAAAAAATTCTATAACAAAAAATAATAAATGAATAAGTGACAGAGGAAAGAGAAAAAGAGATGACAGAACGTGTTAAAGTATCGTGTTTTTAAAATGAACTTTTTTTTTTTTAAACTTTTTATTTTTGTTGTTATTTTGTTTTATTTTTTTTTTCATGTTATTGATGGTAGCAAATGTTGCAAATTATTTTGTCAATTGAAATTTTGTGTAAGCAGGTTGTTTCATTTTTTCATATTTTTTTTTTTTTTTTTATTTATTTTATCATTTTCTGTCTCATGTTTATGTCAAAATTTATTGCAATAAAAAATTAAAAACAAAAATAAAAAATAAAAAATTGAATATTAAAACAAAAAAAAAAAGCAAAATATAACAAATGTAAATTATTTTTTACCGTCGTAATTTACTCAATTGTGTATAACGGTACTTGTATAAAGAGGAGAGGAAAGATACAAAAAAAAACAACAAAAAAAAAAGGTAAGAGTGTGATAAGAGTTTTGTTTCAAAATAATTAAAAGTCAATAGTTCTCCATTTTGAAATTTTTTCTAAATAAAAAGGGTTTAACAATTAAATTCAATTTTTTTTTTTCGATTAATTTTGTATGTAGAGTTTTTTTTCACTATATTGTTTTTTTAATATTATTCATTTGAATTTTTTTTAACAATTTCGAGTAGGTATTAAATAATTAATAAATAAATATTAAATGTTTAATTTTAAAGCTTAAGTTTTTTTTTCATTTTAAATTGCAGTGATTTATAAAGATTAAATGGGGGAAAATAAATGCAATATGAAAAAAATATTTAATTTATTTATAAAATTTGTATTGTTAACTTTAAAAAATTTAAAAAAAAAAAAATTTTGATAGATGTCAAAAATGACTTTAAGCTGTTATGATTTTGTTATTGCAAT
Source organism: Dolichopus griseipennis (assembly GCA_963082915.1). NCBI lineage: Eukaryota > Metazoa > Arthropoda > Insecta > Diptera > Dolichopodidae > Dolichopus > Dolichopus griseipennis. The sequence continues at coordinate 351,016,348 of OY720441.1, forward strand.
ACAGTTTTTATAACTTTAGTATATTTTTAGATTTAAAAGAGTCAGAGAATGGTTTAGAAAAATAATGACTTTTCAGGAGACGTTAGAATGCTAATGTCAGTCGTTGCATTACGTCATTCGCGACTTCAAATAGATAAAGGCATAGAAAACAAATAAACTGTGTAATACTTATGCTATATATTTCAATAATTTGCATTTGATTAAATATTAAAAAAAATTATATTTACAACAATTTAAAAAAAAAATTAACCCTATAAGCATGCAATTATTTCGGAATGTTATATAATATTGAACATATTTTATGTCACACTATTGTACCTATATGGTACAACATCAGTGCATGCCTAATGGAAAAAATCCGCATGTTCGAAAGAAAGTGCATTAGAGTTTGCATCAATAAACATAGAAAACCGGAGTCCGAGTACAAAAATTTTTACTCCAATAAATATTTGTACAAGGAATCAAAAATCATAAGAATTGATAATTTTATTATAAAATTAATTCGCAATCACTATGATAGAGCATTAAATACTCCAGAAAACGGTTTAATATCGCATATATTTTACCACAATGAGGAGTACATCAAGAAGACTTTGCTCATGGGCTTCATAGCCCCTAAACTATTTAACATAAAAAAAACCACTTTATTTTTTACATGTTAATTTTTAAAATAAGAAAAACCTTTTTTGTTAACTATTTTTGTAGGTTAAGGTATAATAAGAATGTAAGAAAATAACAAAATAAAAGTTTAGTTAAAAAAACAAAAAAATAAATATGTCACACTATTCAAAACAAAAATAATTCCAATGACAAATTCCTTGACAAAAATGGCTAGATAATTAAAGACGATAATCAAGTCCCCTTATTATAACATTATAATATACGGGCTACATACAAAGTCATAGAATATAATATGGGCGATATAAACGGAGAACATCTGAGATACGATATGTCAATACCACATATAGATAAATTACTTAAAACTTATTATTGGTGCTTGGAAAAGGCTTAAGATTAGATCAAATTAAAATAGCATTAAGTATTTCATACAAATCGTTTTTAATTAGATTAGGTTTATTTAGGTAAGATAAGTTAAGTTAAGTTTTCTATTCAAAATAATAATCAATAGTTATTTGTTTTTATGTTTCCTACTTTTTCCAAAATTTATAACAATAGTGTTAAGTTTATAATTTAAGTGAATGCTTAAAAATCATAAAATTAAAAATATCGATTTAAATGAACATAAAAATTAAAATAGTAGCTAAAAGTTAAGTATAAGATATAGAAAAGAAATTTTCTTGGTTTAGATATTTCCAAGACTTATAATGGAACAAAAAAGAAAATACAGATTTAGATATTTTTACCAGAGCATAAACAATTTTAAGTATAGAAATACTTTTTTATTAAATTAAAAATTTAAATTTATTCTATTTATCTACCATTTTTACTTTGTTCTTAATTTATATATAATAAATTTTGTTGATTTTATTTTTTACAATTTAAAAAAAAATTCTACTCAAAAACCAATCAAGTGTCGTTTAACAAAATATTGTGTAGAGAAACTATAACACGTCTAGGTATACATTAAAAATATTAATGCATCTCTTATCAACCCAACATGCATTTCGAATTGTAAATAATTGCTTCTCATTTAATACCTGATTTTAAAAAATATATCAGCTCTTATCAAATGCTGTAAATAACAACATCTCTACCAAAAATTCATCTACGTATAGATGTTATGTATGCATGCATATTAGAATATACTAAAAATACTGTAAAGTATAGATAATAATTTTAAAATGCAAAACTAAACCAAAATATTGAAAACCAAAATAAAAAAAAAAAAATGAGTTTCATTCCGGTTGTTGAACTTTTGTATTAAAATCACTCATACCCATTTAAAAAGTCTACCATAAAGTCTATATTCGTACTATAAAATGTTATCAAATTAAATTTGTTTCACATATAGTATTGCCTCTTTTCAGGCGTTACCTTTGCAATAAAATATATATAGGTATATTGTATGCCAAAATCATAAAATTAAACCATTTTCAATAATAATGGTTTACAGAAGATTTGCATATTATTATTTTTTTTTTTAACTGTACTGATATTTTGAATACAAAATTTTCGAGGTTTTGGTTATACTTATCTAAAAATAAAAAAAAATGGAATAAACGTTTTTTGGGTTTTATATAATCCTAAAAATCATATAAAAACCAAAAATTCATTTTCAAAAAATTTAATTAAATGCATTTAATTAAAATTTAAAGTGAAGAATTTGAGAAAGCTAAAAATGAGACATAGATAGTGGCTTATGTTTAAAGTAGACTTTTTTTGAGGTTAGATAATATTCAAAATTAGGATTTTGTTTGAATGGAAGTGTTCAGAGTATGGTATTAATATTTTATAGTAGTTTCTTTTAAGCAAGCACTTGTTCATTCGAAAACTTATCATTAAAAAACTTTTGAGTACTTACTTATTCTTCTTTCAACTTATCATTTAAAAAATTTGTATTTATGCTCCTTTCATCTTATTACTTAACAAGAGATGAAAGAACGACCATGGGTTTTTAAAAAGTACTTTTAAAAAATTATATAATGTTTCATACCGAGTATTTTATCGAAATATAATTTTGGAGCTACAATTTATTGTTTAATTTAGGAAATATATACACTGGTGATAAAGTTACTGTTTTTTTTTTAATTTTGAAGTATCAATAATCCCTCAGTAGGAAAGGTTGTCAATTTTCTCGAGGATCTAACCTCACTTCGCCCATTTTTTTATGTTCTAGGAATTAAATTTTGAATTCCACCAACATTTAGGATTTTATTTAGAATTTTACTATCTAAGAAAAAATGGTTAAAACTGAGAGACACTTTCTTCAATTTAATGAACCGTTTTTATATTTATGAAAAACCTTTGACATATATTCAGATATAATGTTGAAACTTTGTATTTTGTATATCACTTAAAAAAATTTGGACAGGTATTCAACTTACAAGTGTTTAAAAATAGCAAAATTTCAAAATTCGAGCCCTTACATCTCCTAAACAGGGGGAGTGATAAAAAAATTTGATTTCTACTCATTTTTTAAAATCTCACTTCTCCCAAAATTTCAAAACCCTAACTTGAATTATTTAGAAGATATGTGGGGCCAAAATTTTTGCATAAACTGAGTTTTACTTATAAGTAAGTTTTAGTACCGTATGGAAACCCTATACATTTGTCTTTTAAAAATTTATGAAGCTTATAAAACCAGCTGTCTTTTAATGTTTTCAGATTGAAAATTTACCTATAACAAGACTCTTGTTATAATAATTTAAGTATAGGGCTTTTTCCGACTTTGGGGGACTGTAGCTCCATAACGAGTGGGGCAACAGAAAAATGTTCTTCTATGTAAAAGTTTTTGTAAACAGACGGACGGATGAACCGAGTGAAACTATGTAGGATAATTTTTACAAAATCTTTTGAAAATGTGCTAAAAATTGTATCATATTTGAAAGTATCTTATTTTCCGACAAGCTTTTGAATACTTTCAAAGAAAGAATCGAATGTGCAATATTCATTCGATCTTTAAAAATTTAATTTAACATAAAATACGTATGTCCTTTTTCCAAAGCGCATCTTATTTCAATCATTGCCTACATTAACATTTTATCATTTTAAAACTTTGAAAAATTTTATTAAATTTTGACTGTTCACTGGTAACAAAAGTTTAAGTGTATATTCTCTTCTTACATTTGAAATTCAAATCAATCAATCACATATATATATAGATGTATATAATTATAGAACCAATAACCACCACTGAAATCCTTTATTCTAGTACCATGTAAAATTCTAAATATTCTTTTATGTACAACCAATAAAGCATTATGTTTACACAACATATAATCAGAACATTACCTTTATATTAATACTTATCTACTAACACTTTTCAATAAAAATGAGTATTGTACAAGAGTGTTAAAATCGAACAATAATCAGTTAACCACTATTGAATTATGTTAACCATGCGAATATTTTCTTTTCAAACAATATCAAAACCCTTTTAATGAAAATGTAAAGAAAAAGTTTTAAGAATCAGCAATAAAGAAACATATACCATAGGTAGTGTTTGTATTTTGTAAGAATATGGGGGAGAAGATATTTAAAAAGTTCTTAGATGCATTTTTTTTAATTATTCACAAACAATTTTTTTTTTTTATTATTTTCTAGGAATAATTGAAAAACCGAGGTTTTGTTACCGGGTTAAATATCCAACTGTGATAACTGTTTTTTTTTTATTTTAAATATAAAGTGTTGTGCAATTTAGTATTAAATATCTGTACCTCTTTCTTACAGTGGATTTTGAATAAGTGATTGATATTCGAATTAAAAACTGATTATTTTGCACAGGTTTTTCAAAATATTCAATTTTAATTTCATATCAAAACGAAGAAGAATATTGCAGAATAGACTGTGTCAACTATATATCATCCAGTTTTTGGCAAAATTTCAAACATTCAGCTTCATTATGTATAAAATAATGCTCATGTTAAATATGAAGTTATAAGGTAACTACACGAACCCCTGCAGTAGACCAATAAAATTTTGCAGAAACTTTAACAAAAATTAAGACACCCAGCTTCATTAGGTGTAGAGAAATGCTTATATAAAATAAAGAGCTGGCAGGTACTAGAACCCGTTGACCAAAATGGCTGGATTTCCATAGAGATGACGACTATTGCATAAACGCGAATTTGTGAAAATTACAGAACCCTATCTCCTTTATTTTTTGAGTTATCATGACATACACAGCTAAATCAATTTACTTTTCGATTATAATCCGATCTATATTTTTGAGTTTATATCTATCCCCTTCTGCTTCTCTGCTTTGTGACGCAAATGGCAAATTTAGTATACCCATTTTGACTTATAGTAATAAACGTATATAAAATTAAGTTTGGTTCTTTACTTTTTAAACTGTTATTGTTACTATGACAACAGTCCTGGCCTGTAAAGCAAAGACAATGCGGAAAACTTCAATTAAATATTAAGGTAAATGTCTCCGTTTTGCTAGCAATTTAATATATTCTTCTATTCTGATTCCGTTTAAATAAATTTTTTGGTTCGAAATCTTTTAAAACCGTTAATCTTACAAAAAGAGAACTATCCTGGCCTGTTAAAAGACTTTACTGCGTAATCCAGTGAATACTGAGTTTAAGCTGTTGTGGAAGAAAAAAAACATTTCTACTTACTAAAGTCATTAAACTTAATACTCTATACTCGTAATTCTATAAGTTACCTGCACCGAGAAAACTAAAAGGCGAAGGGCAGGTTTTTAGGAGGTTCTTAGAAAGTCATTAGGAGTTGATCAGCATAATTTATTAGATTTTCAGCAAGATAGCCCTTTTGCGTCTCTATAGTTACATAATATTAGAAAACGAGCAAATTAGAGGTAAACATGATCAGTTATAGTAGCTCAATGAAGTTTCTATTATTCTATCTATCTCTTTCTCTTAAATTAGGAAATTCACATGTTACAAAAAAATTAAACACTTTTAATTAAATCAAAATATAAAAATAAAATGCAATTTATGAAAAATTCTTTAAAACGGTATCTTTTTAATTAAAAATATTTCTAATTAATTAAATTTTTCAAAATTGATGAAATAATCAAATTTTTGTACAATTTGCCACAAAAAAATTCTGTGTTGTCTTCCCAAAAATATTTTGTTTTGAACGGAAATACAAAATTTGACCAAATAAATTTTATTTTCAAATTTTTAGTATTGGTAAATTTTTCAAATTCAAATATGGCGGCTTCTGTTACAAATTGAAAAATACTTTTTTCAGGTATTTAATAAAAAAAATTTTTTAATTTGTAATTCACACTTTTATTTTTAATCTGCATACATTTAAGATGCATACACATATAGCTTTTTAAATATATACATATACATATACATTCAAATCAGTTTATATTATTACAATATAGATTTAACAGTTATCTTTGAATATTATTACGGTAAATTAAAACATAAAAAATGGAAAAAAAAACGTAACTAAAAAATTCTGAAAAGTACACAGTTAATCAACTTTATACTGTTATAGCAATATACTAAAGTATAATAATTTAAACATTATATAGTATATACGGAAATATACAGTTACAAAATTATTCACATACATGCTAAAGTATGTATGAATATGTAATTCAATATATAATGTACTTTAGATGCAAATGTAAACATGCATATATGATTAGATTATCAATAGATACAGGTATGATTACTCATATAAATACATATATGATTACTCATATAGATACACGTTTGATTACTCACATATATATATATACATATATTGAATATATAAAATAAACGACAATAGATAAATGATTTCAATGCAATTACAAATTTTTGACATGATGTTGGTTTTTAAATTTTGCAGAAAATCTAATTTTTTCGTTTAGATGATTTTGAATAATAACGAATGGTAATATATTTTTGATATGTACTTTGATGTATTTAAATGTATATATATGTATATTATATACTATTAAGTGTACGAGATAATATTATCAAAAACTTCTTGTGTATATGCATAATTCTCCGACAGAATTTTTTACATGTGTAAACAATTCTATGCAGATTATTAAATTGGCAAGCTGTTAGTTTGTCTATAACAGAATTTACAAATTCGAAAAATCTTTAAAGAGTTAGCGGGGAAAAAAGGTTCATATATTAAATTTTTAAAAAAAATTGTATTTATCTTGTGCCCTTCCATCCTCTAATTTAGCTTTTTCGTATAAATTCTTTTGATATGTCAAAGCACGGCCTTACTAGAAAACACAGGTTTTACCGTTATTGCTGACGTGATTCGATGACGCAGCGCATACAGTGGGTTCCCGGATGATTTCTCTAGTTCTAATTTTGAAGTGATTATGATATTTAAATTTTTTTAAATTTTTAAAAACTCTGACATATTTCATAATGGGGGAAGAATTAATTAAATTAAGTACTTAAAAAAGATTTTCTAGTTTTTATTCGATTTTTTTAAAAGATTTTGTTTTACTTGAAACACCCCAAAATAAAGTTTATATAATGTGACATAGATAACTATGTAACTTTTCATTAAAATATTGAACTGCAGTACAATATCGCATTATTGCACTTCTAATTTACCATCAGTTAACGCATGCTATCTTACTGTGAAAATTTGCACATCTTATTAAAGCAAGGCTTCAAATGCGTCTAGATCTTCTGCGTATATTTAAGATTAAACACTTGTATTTCACTGGAGCATGACTTATACCTTAATCCATTTACCCGCATTTCACTTGCACTTTACATTTGCCTCGTATTTCACATCATATGTATACAGGCAAATGATAATGCAAGCAAATTAATTTTAAATATACAGGTAAGAATGAAATATAGTCAAATGAATTACAGACCTTTGATAGTAATCCGCACTTCAATAGTCGGTTTACCTTAATTTTGAATTTTATTATCAACAGTATCTTCTAGATGGTTTTCATAGATACAATAAAGATAATGCAATTCAGATTCTGTGATCTATTTTGTGATTTCGCTTATTTTCTACGATTAGTATTTTGAACACTACTCCAAAATCAATTTCTCAATTACATATTGAATTTAGTATTATAAAATTATACATTTTTATATCTATTAACTTCTATTTCAAAAACGAAATATTATTTGATTTTTATTTCTCTCAGATTCTTCTGTTCAATTTTTATTACACCATGAAATTTTTCTGCTTTTAAGTGGTTACTTCTTCTAGAGTAGCCTCTTTAGATCAGAAAAGCTTTTTTTTTTTGGAAAATGTAAGTTTTTTAAATTTTGTTATACGAGTAGAAGGTTTAGATTATATACTCTATAAGGATATTTAATTTAAGGACATTCCTCAAAACAAAAAACCAAACATGAAATAAGGAAATCAGAAATAAAGCAAAAAAAAATAAAATAAAATTTTTATTCAATTCCTTCAAAGCAAAAACAAAGAAAAACTAATTTTTCGGATTTCCTGAACAATGTTGTTTTGCAGTTCAGAAAATAAGCATGGCGGATAAAAAATTAAGGGTTTCTTTGAGGCACATTTATTTATTTAAAATTTAACAAAAGTCGTTAAGACATGGAAAGATATACTTGTAATACCAAAGCAAAATGTTCTGCATTCCTATTTTTTTTGCACAGGTATCCAGGTTTTCGAGGTTTTAAATTTGGCAAATTAACCTCCGTTTAGCTAATAACCTTAAATCAGGCAAATAGAGGGGAATACACATTATTTTTTCTAAAGATTTTCCCACTTTCCAGTTTAAAAACAACATTAGAAGAACATTCTAAGAGCTTCCGTTCTCAATCTTCAAAATTAAGGTGTATGTTTTGGTTAAGTACTGGTTGGCGATTACTTCATTTAACAGAACTTCGTGTAGTTTTCTCAGGAAAGTTGTTCAATCTAGGTTTCCTATTTTTCTTCGGAAAAATTACACAATTTAAATTAATTTGAATAAAGATTTTTTTTTTGGAGAGAACTGACAATCGGACTGGCAGACTAGAAATACCAAGCATATTTTTCAAAATAAAGCGACGAAAAAAAAATTTATCTGAAATTTTACGATATCAACATGGAAATTTGTTACTGATGCATTTTTATTTTTAAAGATGGTTGGAAAATAATACCAAAGAAATGTCTCCCAATAGATTCTTTATACCTAATAGTTTATATAATTTTTGAAGATTTGGAAAGTCAATGGGAACAGTGGGAAATTTTAAGTTATTGAAGGAATATATTTTTAAAATATTAATATTGATGATAGTTATGAAAGAACTTTCAGTTACAAATGAAATAAAAACTTATTCACTAATATTTAGATGCCGAATCTTAATCTTTTTATTAATTTCAGTTATTTTTAACCCTAATGCAATTTATCTCAGAATAAAATAATTAGAGACAAACAACTAAGAGACGTAACTTTATTTTAAGAATCAAAATATTTAACAATCTAAAAAATAGACTAATAATTTTTCTAGACATAGATTAATGTTTCTTCGCTCGAGGGTCATGGGACCCATTGAAATCACCAAATTAAAACAAAAATTCTTATGAAAGTGTTCATCACACTAAACTCCCTTTAAAAGTAAACTTTTAAGATTGGGTCTTTGATAGAAAAGTACAGTTTGGTTTTGAAAATGGGAATTGGGAAAAGGAATCTTTAGGAATTGGTTTTATGGATCAATGGAAAACATTTACATGGGATGTAAAGGAGAATGATGTTGGCATTCTTTTTTAATTTAATTAACCGTACACATACTAGTTGACACTTGTACTTTAGAGAACACATAGGATGGAAGATGGATCCATAATATCGACTTGAGCATAACAAGCCGTGTTATATCATATTAACAATTCTACACAGTAGGGATGATCTGGCATCGCATTCCTTGCTTCACGTTGAAAACCTTAGAGTAGAGTCATTAATAGTAAATTTATTTAACAAGGTTCGACAACGGATTGTACCGCCATAGAAGAAGAAGAAGAAAAATTAATATTAATTTATGTTACTTTTCTGAAATCCGAAATTGAGACTTCATATGCGTTTACAGTTAATGACTTTGCTGTAAGCATTATACTATTACTTTCTATTAATTGATACTTTCTATTTTTACAAAACAAAGTGAACCTTTAAAAATGCTCTTTCGCACCTATTTTTTATGGCTTTATTTCCAACACCATAATATCATTTTATATTTTCTAACGGTATGCAGTGCTATGCTGCTACGTTTTAGAAAAACTAAAAAAATTTTTTTTATTTTTAACAATGACCAGAAACGATAATGCAAACTGGTGTGAATTTTATGAGAAAATATGTACACATTAAAAAAATAATAAGAAAAAAAAAAACAAAAAACAAAAACAAATAAAAAAACAACCGTTATAAGGCTATTTTCGTGTATTAGTGAATCAAAGAAAATATTATAACATAGAATAACAGCTGCAACTGATTTTATTACTATTACTATTGTTTGTTAATGTTTGTTACATACTCCGTATATATATATATATTTGTTGTCTCTCTCTTTTAATTGTTTTGTTCCTTTCTTTCTCTAGTTTAGAATTTAAACTTTTATACCCAACAACCAAACAGTAACAATTTAATAATATTATACAGTTATGTTCTTATATTTCATATAGAATCAAGATATACATATACAATAAACCGTTATATATAATAGTACCGAATAGATAATAGTTAGGATATACCGTTATATATCGTAATATATAAAATGATTTCTCAATAAACAAGTAAGACAAGGGTTATAATACCATATGTCAAAAGTGGGAATTTTTTTAATGTATATACAGTTATCTTTATTTATATGTATGTATATACGATTTACTCGTTTAATATGGGAATGGATTAGCTATGTATATATTTGTATAAAAACGCATTTGCACAATACGATAGAGCACGAATATAGTGAGTGTCTATGTATATACGTATAGAAATGCGTTTGCGGCTATGTGACAAGTATAATCTTTTGTTAGAATTTTTGGTGGAACTATAAAATCAATAATGTAAAATATTTTTTTTTTTTGGAATAAAGATAAAGACAAAAAAAAATTTAGAAAGAGCTAAAAATATAGAATTATAGATAAAAAGAGATAATAGTATAGACTAGCTGGTACTTTTGAGATAAAACCAATTTTTTTTTCAGGAAAATGAGGAATGTAACAGTGATGTATAAAACTGTAATGTAATGTAATAATACATAAAGTTATCAAAATTCAAAAAAAAAAAAGACAAAAAAATAGAAAACTGAAAATATTTTGTAATCAGGAATAATAAGGGCTCTATTAAAGTGGACATTGAAGATAATTGGATGTAAAAAGAAATGATAAAACATGCATTATGCGGGTTTTTAATAGACTAATATACAAAATAATAATGAAAATGAAAAAAAAAAGAATTTCTAACTGAATAATATGATGCTTCAGTTATATTATCTAGTGTTTAGAAAATTTGGAATACTAATTAATGAAAAAGGAAAATATTTTATGCAAAAAGAATTAACGGTGGACTATTTCAAAGGACTTAAAAAATGGTTTTGAATTTTTCAAAAGAGATTCATGTATTTCTGAAAAATGATAAATGTATTTGGATATTGTATATCTATTTATTTATTAAGTAGTTATATATTTTGTATTCAATACATTGCAGTACGATATGTATGAATATAGTATATAGTTTGATAGTTTATATAGCAAAGCCACTTACCTGAAATTGGAATCATTGAGGCAATCAAAAGGTTCTTAAAAAAAGGATTAATTCTACGGTATATGAAGTTCTTAAAGTAATTTCGAATTTTAGAATTCGAATTTAAATTAAGAACTCGTAAATTATCCTATGTGACTTTTGCTCAGTGCATATTATAAAGCATATTTCAAAAACTCCAGTCTTTAATAAAGATCTGAGTTTAAATCTGAATCCAGTGCCTTTTAGCTGGAATTGAAATCATAGATAAGGTTCTTTAAAAAACAACAAAATTGCTGTTCTGAACATTACTTTGAATGAATTACTTCGCATTTATCGCCGAAATTCCGATAGAATCTGGATCTAATTGAAGAACTTAAAATTTGGCATAATTAAGTCTTACTTAACATTTTTCAATATATTAAATGTTAAAGGGAGTTTCTTCAAAACATGTTGAACTAAATAATGGGAATAAAGCTTGATTGTTCGTTGTATATCTTCTATCTTCTTTTAGGCAAATCTTCAAAAGAAATCAATAATATTATTTCAAAATTGCAATTCCTCTTCTAACGATCGTTTAGCAACTCAATCTTTAGCAATTGTTTTATATACTCTGAAGTTAAGAGTCGCCTTTCCACCTAGAACTCTAAAATGTAAGAACCCTTCTACATATCGTACCTCGAAATTATAGATCGTAATGCCACACATGTTTTTTCCATTTCTTATGATTTGCAAATAAATTCATCAGATAATAGTGAACTTTTTTTAAGTCACATTCAATCATTAATAAAGACGACTTAACCAACCCGTTTCCGCAGTACAATGAACAGAAGTAAAAGTAACTTCTTTGGTTATACCGTGCAAGCAATTTCGGTGTTTAATCTTCTTTACTGGCTAAGAAGAAGGCTTTAATGAGTAGAAGTCCCACCTTAACATAGGGGCTTGTTTTCCCAAGTCTTTTTAAAAAGTTTCAAACTCCCTTTACTAAACTAAGCTAAATGATGGAACTTCTTCACTCAAAAAATTATACCGATTGTAAAACACTAAGAGGTATTATTTTTTTTTTTTTCTAAAGTCTAGTCATAGGGTACATGCTACGCCTGGTACATGGTACGCCTGTCATATTATATATATGTATTATTATAAATGATCCTAATCAATTCCACATATAATTTAAAAATGATATAGAGCTAGGCGATATTACTTATAAAAACAATCTAAATTTTCAATAGATACAATTCTATTCTGTTTATATTGTAGTAATTTTATATTAGTATTATATGGTATTCTATATCTGTGAGTTGTATTATTAAATTAAATTATTTTTTCTTATTTTGTATTTGTTTGTATTCTTTTATTAATCTATTTTTTATTAAAGATATATAATTATTCATTATTAATTAAGCCATTAATTTGAACCCAATGGCGAACAATAGCTGAGTCGAGTCGAAAACCATATAAGAGTTTATTTAAGCCATTCAAACACTCAGACAAAAGCTTTTTTTCACTTTCACTGGGATTCGAACCCGGGCTTTTGAAAGATCGGCACTCTAATCACTGTGCCACTTTGTTAAATTAGTGCTTGTTAATTAAGATTAAAATTTGCATTAAAACATCATCATTGTCCTGCAACCCCATCCGTGGGGCATAGGGCGGAGTTTAAAACATAAAACAACTATTATTACGGTAAATTTCAAATTAATTTTTTGTGAAGTGCAAAGAAATTATCTGAATTTAAATTACCATTATCATTAATTGAAATGATTTAATTTAAAAGTAGTAATTTAACTACTCTTTTAAACTGATGTAAAAGTTCATACTCATCTTAAGTCAACACTTTATTAAATCATTTTCGTATTTTTGAAATTTTTTATCTGAATTTTTGTTTTAAAAATAACACTTATTTCCATTGCAATTTACTACAAAATATTTTGAAAATTTGTTTTTATTCAAATTATTACGAATTAATATACGAACGAAGGTTAATAATAAAAAGAGAATCATATAACAAATAGTATTTATATACTATTAGATATATATTTTTTTAAATATCTGAGCCTTTCAATAAATAAAATCATCAAAATTGAATTTTCCTTCTAGGGTTTCCTTTGTTTCCAATTTCCGAGTATGGTATTTCCATTTTATAAATATGGTAATATTAATAAAGATCATCCTCTTAATTATCATTATTATTATTACTCTAAGTATTATTAGTATTTATATTAATTTCATTAATATTAGAAATATATATGTACATGTATTACTATCAATATAATCATTATAATATACAAAAATATATATTTATTATATGATGGTGGGCAATTTATTGATATATATATATATATATAAAATTTAATGTGTATCCAGGAAAATTTTTCCAAATATGTTGTTACGGATATGAATCGCACAATTTGAAAGCATTAAAACTAATAATTTACATAAATCAATAGTTTCTTCATTTGAAAAATTTCATTTCAATATATTAAATATAAGGTAAATAAATTTTAATATTTAATTGCACTGATTTGTTATATTTAAGAAGACTTCCATCATTTTGTATATGTATATGCGGCCGACGGTGTAGGAAGTCGCCTTTTTAAAACAAAGGGTCTTGGATTCAAACTATTGTCAGGTGATATATAATAAAAATCATATAATTCGTAATTTATATCATAATAGCAGATCATATTGGAAAGAGGGGTTACAGCTACCTGGTCCATTTATGTACCATTGTACCTAATAAATAAATAAATCATTTTGTATGTACATTTGCAATATTATATAATATTTTCATTTAGAGTAATTCCCCAATTCGATAATCCAAAAAATTAATTGCATACCCCTTTTCGGATTAACGTGAAAAAATTCGGATTGGTGAATAACAGTCTAGCAAGTATAGCTGTGGCCCTAAAACTCTCTAAAATTAAAAATTAACATTATAATATCATAACGCACAGCTAATTGTTTTCCACTAACTTCTTGCTTCTTGCTGTGAGCCGTTTTTTGTGCCATATTTCAAACAAAAATTTATAGTTTTACTTTTGTACATTCTGATACCTCCAATGTTTTAAGTAAACTAACAATTATAAATTTAAATTCAAATTTCAACACAACACACGCATACAACAAAAACCTAACTGTTAATAATTGTTTTTTTTTTAAATATTCATACGAAAACATAAAGACAATTTTACGCAATATTCGGATTAAAAAATCTCAAACTGCAATCAATTCGGATTGTAGAATAATTAGTGCTCTGTAAACTGTCATTCGGATTATTGGATATTCGGATTATGTGGGTTGCGGATTATCGAAATATGACTGTATGCTTTCCTTTTAAATTTTTTTGAATGGCATTAGCTGACAGCTTTGCATATTATTATTTAAGAAATGCAAACCATGTCTTGATTTTAATCTGTGAGTTATGCGCTCCTATTAAAATTCGGAAATTTTTTTTTTGTTTTAAATTCTAACCTTCTGTTTAATAGAAAGGCATCTTCTGTAGCTATTATATAAAAATGTAAAACTTGACAGCTAAAAGTCTATTTCATTAGAGGGATGATATCTAGACACATTCTAATAAATGTTAACAACATTGAAACGTCATAAAACCATTAATATCGTTTGGCAACCCCTAAAAATGATATTCTTAACAAAAATTAATTAATATTAAGAGCTTAATTAAATTTCTGAATGTTAATATTAGTGTTAATGTACTGTCTATTGATATTTTATTTTAAATACATTTTAATAAATATCATATTTATTATACAGATTATATACACCGCATATATATAAATTATAATATATGTGTATATTATGTTTAATTATATTTACATGAATACATATAATTCCTTATCCTTTGAGAAACTTTTAAATAATCAAATCTTTGTATATTATATACATATATTAAAATTTGGAAATAATTTCTCAAGGCTAATTTATATTATATGTATGTAATATCAAAATTTATATCCAGATTTCAGATTCTTTGAATTAAAAATAGAAATAAATATATTTACAAATTTTTTTTTATATTTTTATCCTAGTACATATTACTAAAGCCTTATAGTACCTACTTCTTCAATCCAATGGTAATCGATTTTCAATGGGAAATTAATTTTCAAATATATTTCCTATATATATTATATACTAGCTAATACCCGGTGCGCGTTGCTGCTCTCAATGGAGGTTTAATCAAAGTTGATGTTACTGCAAAAAGTTAACACTAAAATTACACATGGTGTAAAAGTTAATTTTAAAATGTGTGAAAGAAATTTTTTTAAAATAATTTTTCTATGATTATTCTAGTAATTTTTGAAATTTTCTGGAATTCAAAGCAGTACTAACTACTTTCCAAAATTGGATGTAATTTACTTCCAAAAGCTTTTTTTGGCCAATCGTAAGGCGGACATGTGTTACCAAACAAAAAGCCTGTTAACAGACTCAACTCCATTTTCAAGGTGCTTCAAGCATACAAAATCTGGAGTCAACCGGTCAAACCGTTTCTAATTTAGAGTAAAGTAACGAATAAACCAATAAAAAGCTGTTGGGCCTCAATGGGTTAACTGAGATCAACAAAAATTTTTTTAGACTTTCTGTTTAGCCAAAGTAGTATTTTTCAAAATTGGACTATATTAGCTTCTAAATTTTTTTTGACCAACTGTCCGGCGGACATGGGTTAACAAATTCCATGTTAATAGTTTCAACTCAATTCTCAAGGAGCATCACGTATACAAAATTTGAAGTCAATTGGTCAAACCGTTTTCTTTTTAGAACAAAAAAGTTTAAGTACTTGTACCACAGCCCAAACTTGGCGGTCCGTTAGAGCAAAATTTTGGCCTACAATTTCTTTCCGTACCCAAAAACCCCTATATACAAATTTCCATGAGAATCGGCGCGGCAGTTTAGGAGTCTATTCGAAACCTACAAACAAACAAACAAACAAACTTTCGCTTTTATATATATAGATATATAATAGTATTCGCTTAGTAATGAATTCTTAATTTAAAGACTATGTACACTTAACCGTAAAGTACGTCCTTCTTCAGGTAAATTATCATTAAATTTAATGAACTTATTCAACTAGTAACAAATTATTATATACATATAGGTAACAAAAGTATAAATGCAAATAAAAATTAATTATAAATATATGTATTATATATAAAGAACATATATTCATGAATTTTAATGATATCAATATATTTTAAATAACACCCTATATTATTTGCAGGTTAAATGGTATTTTATTAACATTAAAGATTTTTAAGATAAAACTATTTTAGATAATTATTTTATGGTACTATAAGTACAATCTGATGAACATAAACAACTATATTAGTATCCAGATATTAAATAAATAAATATTTTGGCTATTTAAATTTAATTTGTTGGATATAGAAAATATTGAAAATATTTTAAAATATTAAAATTGTTTGATCCTTGATTGAAACCAAAGATAATAATTTATATAAGTACATAATATGGGTATTTATTTTGGAAAATTTACATAATTATTAATTTTGAATATTGAATTTTTAATTTATGAAGGGGGCAGGACTTGAAAGGGATGAAGAAATGATGAAGAAGAGCAGGCAGGTTAATTGGGTAACAACCTAAGTAGTGTCTTTTTGGAATATTTACATCAGATGTAAACATAAAAGGGGGCTTCACATTTTATCAGTACATACAATAAATGAACTGTCACAAGCTGCTTTGAGGTTAGTTTGAGTTAGTTTCCGAGGATGCATTATTGATTTCACTTCAATAGAATAAATATTACTGCCCACCAGATATCTGTAAAAGGGGGAACAAATATTTCGACAATTTCTAAATAGAGAAAAGTTTGATTCGCACCTTACTCTTAAGAGGTCAACTAGGCGAAAGGCACGATTTTGAACTAAGTTCAAGTAACTTATCAGAGTTTGAAGTGCACCAGCTTAATTATGAGAAATGAACAAATATTGAACAGGAAAAGAAGCAATAGAGATCATAGAATTGGGATAAATTGACTTCTTTTGCAAGAAATCAGGCATAAACTCGGATTGAACTCGACTCTGTTTTTTTTTACCCCAATCAGCTTTTATTCAGTGATCATGGTTCATTGAGAACTTTGCAATTATTTTACATTATCGCAAAGCTATACGCATATAGTACGGCAAAATTTTCAAAACGTTGCAAGGTCAGAAAATATTTACGTGGGACATAAGTCTCTTTACAAGTGGGTAATAAGTTCCTTTAAGAAGTTATAACCCATTAAGCGAGTTATAACCTCTTTTATTAAATTATTAGTTCGTTTGGGGAGTTATGACCCATTAAGTGAATTATAACTCCCTTTATTAAATTTTGAGTTATAAAATCGTGTAACTTAAATTGAGTGATTGAGCGTAATTAATTAAAGTGAAAATTTTGAAATAATTTCTGAAAATCTTTTCTGATCTTTTTAATTTAAAGTATAATAATATAAAAATATATATAAGATAAATATTAAATGTACAACAATATATATTTATATATTTATCTATGCTAGATACCTACTATATTGGGAAGCATATTTGGTTAAAAAATCAAAGATGACCCTTTTTCAGAGTATTTATGGATTCATGTATGCGAGACTTTGGCTACAAAATCAAGATTACCCTTTTTTCAAAATAGCCTTTCAAAATGTAGTTTAAATGTAAAATTATTGTTGTTTTCTTAATTTTGGAAAAGGGGAATACTCTGATTTCGAATCCAACCTCAAAATGTGTACACGTCTCTGATTTTATATAATTAAAATTAATATTTTTTTGAATATTACTAATAAGCTCTCAGCTGAGAACTGTATAAGGGAGTTATGATCCACCACATTGAGTCAATACTCCCCTGAGGACTTAAGGGACTCATGACCCTGAGAGTTCTGACCCTGCACCGTTCAAAACACAACTAAAGAACATGTATGTAATCTAGTTTATAATTTCCATTAATTTAATTTTATCATACACACTTGACTTGCATATTACAGCAAATTCAGAAACACTGGAATTTTTTTAATAATTAAAAGTTTAAATAACTGCTCAAAAGATTTCAATTTAAATTAGAGAATTTAAATTTTAATGCAAAGATTTACCACAAATTATAAATTTAATTCGCTAAAAGACTACTGCATTAGTCATAACTCTTTTTATTTTCCTGGTAAACTTATTTAGAATTTTTAATTTAATTAATTTTCATAAACATAACCTTATCTTTAAATTCAATTAAAATGGAAATATTTCACAAAATTTTTTTTAAATTTTTTTTTGAAAGAATTTCACAAAAAAATAAAAATTCAAATTGTTTGTTATTTATTTATGGGATATACAATTTAAGATCTGAACTCTCAAAGCACTAATACTTATACTTACTCTACTTACTCCCATGAAACATTCAAATAAAAAAGAACAATTAAAAAATAAATTTTAAAAGAAAGACTTGTTGATTCCAGAAATCAGAACCAAAAACAATAATTTGTTTTTTGTTTTTTTTATTTTTAAAGAAAATTCTTTTAAGCCTCAAGCTGATTTATTTTTGACATTTCCTTTTTTTTTTATTAAATATTTAACTTCTACCGTAACTGTATAATACTCTTTTTTTTTCTCCGCTATACGTTTATACATTTACATTCTGACCCAATTTAAAATATACTCAACACAACAATTAGAAGCGAAGAATAAATTTTACATTTCTAATTTGCAAAAAAAAACAAAAAAAAAAAAACAAAAGAAAATTTTATTTTATTATACATAGTATTACTTAATACTAATTTATTTTTTTTTATTTGCATAAAATACAGGGTTATATAGAAGTGAGAGTTTGAAAATGTTTAAAGTTTTTGGAACTTTTGGAACTTTGGAAATTTTAGCAATTGGTTGAAAATTTTTCTGTTGTAAATCTATATTTGAGTTAATCCATTAAATTATTAACCAATTCAAAAATAAAAAAGATATCAAATATCAATTTTATAATTTGGCCAACGCATTAAGTTTATCGTGAACTAATTTTAACATATTTTCACACGCTTTGAAATCACGCGGAATGAACACTTGAGTCAGAAAAATTGCAAGTTGAGTTATTGAAATTAAAATTTTTGAACATAATTAATAAATTTGTCAAATAAAAAGGTTGAAAAAATTTCTAATGAAAATTTATTATTTTATTTCAGAGAAAGTAATATTATATCAAAAAACTATTTTTTTTGTGAACAGGAAAATATAAAAGTTTAACTTACATATATAAACGAATGTAGGTCTGTCTATCCTGTACTACATTGTAGATACTTTATTTGCGATATATTAACCCGTTTGAGCAAGATGTCAATTGACTTTTTATAAAGTTTTATAACAATATTTTTAAAACTCTTAGTTGATATTCTATAAAAAATTTTCAATACAAATTTCTAACATTTTTAATAAGAAAAATAAAGCGTATAAGGAATACAAATAATAAATTAATATTTTTTCATTTGAATAACATAACATTTTGTATCTCTACATTTTTCGTAAATCATGGTTTTTTATTTACTTTACAATTTTGTGTTAAATATCAAAAAGTTCAATTTCGCATATATTTTAACAATATTATTGCGAATTATGCTTAAATATATTTTTAAAACATTTTTTTCAAAAAAAAGCCTAAATTCCTTTCATAAAATCATAAAAAATAATTCTTATGTGTAAATTAGATAATATGGTTGCGCGTTTTTGTGGCTCTCAAACGGTTTTTAATTGTAGTTGATGTTAACACAAAAATTACATATTGTAAATTGTGCCTCAATAGTTTATGGATTTTATAAATTTTTTTAAGATTAATTATCATGCGAAAATGGGTTAACTAAACTACTAAAATTAATTGGTTGGTGAAATTAAAGCTCTAAAGTCAAAAACAACCACAAGGTTTTGATTTAATTACTAAAGATATTCTAAAATAACTCCCAAAAAGAGGTATAACAATATTGACATATACAATGAAGGTGGTAGAAAGAGGTATGATACTTAACACAGGAAGTCTTCTAAATGAAAAAAAAATTTATAAACCTATTTCTCTGTTACCAATTATGTCAAAACTTTGGAGAAACTATGACTAGAAAGGTTAAAACCTATAATAGACAATAGAATCTACTTCTAAGCTATCAATTTGGAATATCAATAAAACACTTTAATGTTGAGCAAGTATATAGAATTTACTGATATAATTAAGAAGGCCCAGAAGAAAAACAGATACGCTCTACAATATTTCTAGATGTAGACAAACCATTTAATAAAATTTGGCATGAAGGTTTAAGTTCCAAAAAACTTTCAACCTTAATCAACTAAATCACCTTTATAAAGTCATCACATAAAGATATCTACCAATAAAAATTCTTTGGATTAAATACATTGTACTTCGGTGGCGTACTAGCCAAGAACATGGCTTAATAAATCTAGAGAGTATAAGTTTAAAGCATTCACAGATGGCAATCGTTTTTCCTTACAAATCGCTCTTGCCACTTTTTAAAAACAAAATATATAAATAGTATTCACCTAACTTGAATAAGAAAGACTGGCTTTACTTCTTTATGTTCTTATTACTTTGTATGTAAGAGAGGTCTGTATAAAAATAAATATATACTTAATTGGTAACAAAATTCCCATAAACTTCTAGTACTAAAACATATGTTAATACTACTGTGAGTAAACTATACAGAAGCACTGATCACTTTCGATGACACTGTTTTTATTTTATTGTTCAGAAAATTTTATATATGAAGCACCCTGTATAATATTATAAAAATTTTACTGAAAACCAAAATAATTTAAAAAAAAAATAAAACAACGATGACTGACACATTTTACTTTAAATTAAGAAAATCTGTCGAGATATGAATTGGGGGGATGGAATAGGGGATTCTAGAAAATTGTTTCTTTAATATTATAATTCTTTTTGTATTTTTATATAATTGTGGTCTCGTCTTTACAAATTTAATCATAAATTTTAGGTGTACCGGGAGAAGCTATAAGATACAATATTTTATATATTGTCTGGAAAATGTCAAAAACAAAATTTTTTCTTGAAAAAAAAAAAAAAAAGTAATGGAAAAGTATATTTTGGCATAAAAGATATTATTTTATTTTTTCTTTAGTTTTAATTCACAATTTAAAAGTTTAGATTTTTTATTAAAAGAAAAGTAAAATGAAAGAAATGTAAATTCATGAACCCAAGAACATGTAAAATTTGACTTGTAATAACTGAAGGGCAATCTAAATTAAGTGAACTAACAATTTATTTTTAAAAATCAAAATAAAAAAGTTGAACATTAAGAAAGATTTTTTTCAAAGAAAGAATTAAGGTTATAAAGGTATAAATAATAAATGTTGTTATATATTTTACTATATTTTCTTTGAAAAAGTACAAAATAATTCAAACTAGTATAACAAATCTGTAATGTTTGGGTTACTGACCTTTTTCTTGAAAAATTTCAATTCTTCTCGGGTTGGCCACGAAATTCTAAAATGCCAAAAGCCATACTCCCAAATACCAAAATCCCAAAATTCCGAAATCCCAAATATCAAAATCCCAAACGGAAATTTCCAAAGGAAAAATACCCCGAATTCGTAACCAACTCTAAAATCTTTTTTAATTCAGATTCCCACTTATACCTACACATAAATATTCTGGAAAAGCGTCAAACCCTAATTTTGTAACCAACTATAAAAATCCTCTTAGACATGTTTTTAGATTGAAATATATTTTCAATAATAAAGAAGTTCCAAAACTTGTAACAAAAAATTTAAAATGGGGGCTGCCTCCTTCAAACCCGTGCTAAACAAATTATTAGAACCTTGATTTTGTATCTAACTCGAAAAACCTTTCTAACTTTTTTTCATAAATAATTAGTCAGCAACAAAGCATTTAATATATTTGTATAACAAATATATAAATATTCTGCAAAAAAGATATATGTAACCTGTATTTCATAACTAGCTAAAAATTAGGATTTTGCAATTTGGGATTTTAAAATTTGGAATTTTAGTATTTGGGGCTTCTGTAAATTAGAATTCCAAAAATTGGGGATAAAATTTGAATTTGGAAATTTGGCATTTGAGATTTCCTGGTGCTTCTATCTTCTCCTATCTTTCTTCTTCGTTTCTCTAGTTCTTGGCTCTTATTGCTAAATATGCATTACACAAAAAAATTTAGGAGAAATCTTCCTTTATTTTACCTTAAATTTTGCCTATAATCGAAAGTTGTAAAGCCATTCTGACCTCTATTTTTATTTAAATTAAAGCTCTAGTTACTGAATACACTTGAAATTGTGTTTCAAAGTGTAACGTTACCCAGACGAATGGACTTGACTTTAAACATAGAAGCCTTAATAATGAATCTCATAAGTACAATAATAGGTACAGTTTTATCAATCTATCTAAAAGTTTCCAAAGAGAGGCTAGTAATTAGTGGCTATGAAACTAAAAAAAAATCATATCATGAAATATAATTTACAAATAATTTACAAATAATTTAAAAGTTATTAAATTGCAAGTTTGATAATTTGGCTTCCCATTGCTCTAAAATGGTCATTGTCATCAAATTGTTTAAACATTTAAACTTTAATGATTTTCATAAATCAGGAGTCCTAAACTGAAATTTTTAAACAAATTCTATTATTCCCGAAATTTTCAACTCACCCACTCCAATTTTTGATTCATTTTTCCCAAACAAAGATGTTTTCGACTTTAGGGGGGTCTTCAATATTGTTTCACCAAATTATTAAAGTTAAATAATTCGTTAATATAATAATTTCCTAAGACTCCTCAAACATACCAAATACACACCATATACTGACTAAATTATAAATATTTATAAAATCTTTAAGATACTTCACTATCAAACAAATTAAATTTTAAATGGCAGATTAATTAATAATTCATTTAGCTAATTTAAAAAATATGTTTTTTTGAAGTCCCAAATGCCTTTTATGCCACTTAAATTTAAAGTGTTTAAAGTGATTAATTTAATATTAATTACAGAAAATCATTTACCTATATGTTACCCATATAATTTGTAAATATGAATAATTAATTTTGGTTTTAAAGATCTTTAATTAGAAATAAATTTTTGGGTTATCCGTAAAATTACAGTTCAATTTTGGCATTTATGGAATACTTATAAACCCACACGATTAATTGTCAAATATAAGAAGGTAAGTTTTTTATAGTTAGGAAAATTTAATATTTTAATATAATGATACAATTTTTATTTAAAACTATCATTTAATTTATTTTATACAATATGAAGCAAATTTTAATATTAAATAATAAATATTTAAAATCAAAATTCAGTTTTCTTTTACAAAAATGTACATTTACTGATATTATTTAATATTCAAAGTTATTAATAATAGAATAAATATATTCTAAGACCAGAGTTAGATCGGAAGATATAAAATAGATTCAATAATTATATAATTTCCATATTTTATATTTACATATACTATATTTATGCTCCAAAGGGCCTCCCCTAATTATAAAAACTAACATAAGTAAGTGCCACACAACAAATTGCATACTTTTAGGCATATATGTATTATATTTACCCTGATATAAAAAAATTTCTTTAAAAATTAGTGAAAATAATTGTATCCATTTTTAATTGAAAAAAAAAATATATGTATATATATTATATACATATTACCCTTTTAAATGAGACAGTATCAAATTTTTTTAAAAAAAACTACAATATTATATAAAATAAAATTGAAAATAATTATTCTTAAATAATTTTTTGGAATTTAAAATCTCATATTTATTAAAATAAATGAACTCAATTGAAACTAAAATAGTTTTTATTTTTAATTTAATAACTTGAATGTGAAGATAATCAAATATAAATCAGATTTAATTTTTAAGTACTTTATTATTGCATACATTTAGGTTCCACTTTACCTCCTAATACTACTTTTTATTTGTACAATAATAATCGTCTTCTGTTTTAAAATTTTTATATGAAATTTTTTTTAAATTTGTTTATAATATAAATTTAAAAAATTTAGATGACTTTAATAAATTATGAATAAAGTCTAAAATATAAACCACAAAAAAAAATGCAACATAAAAAATTGAATAAAAAACATAATAATTTAAAATTTTAATAATTGCATACTGTTAGGATTAATCTATATTTATTCTCTTGTGTTGTTTTCATTTCATGTTGTGCAATAATAATGTAGCAATGATTAAAGAGCAACAATATACATATATATATATATATATATATTCATAGAATGTAGACTAACTAAACTAAACTATTATAATCATGATAATGTTTAAGAATTTATATTTATTTTGTTGTTGTGCTTTTATAGTTTTTATATGCAATGCATGTTGTTGTACAAATGATACGTGTAGTGTGCGTTTTCTTATGGGTGAAAATATAACAACAAAAAGAAAAAGGAAAATGCAAAAGGAAAACCAAAAAAAAAAAAATTTAAATGAAAAAAGAAAATTTATTTTTTTTTGGTCTTGTAGCAGGAAGAAATAAAAAAAAAAAAAAAAACTACCCAACTTAGTTTTACTTAATTTGTATGTTATTTTATTTGAACTTTTTTTATGATGTTAGTTAGTTAATGTTCTCTTAGAAGTTATTTTCTTTTAATATTATTTTAAGGATACCAAAAAAACCAAACAAAAAAAATAAACAAAAAACAAATAGGAACACAAATGCTCAATTTTCTTTATTATATACATTTTATAGGGACATGGTAATAATATTGTGGGTTTGCCATTAGTTAGAAAACAGTACCATATAAAATATAAACAAGTTTTTTTTTGGTACATGAAAAAAAAAAGTTTTTATTTTTCTATGGATTTTTTTCCTCACACTTTTCTGAGAGTATATTCTTTAAGCTTCCTGGAGATTTCACCCTTCACACTTTTTTTCATCCGTACGAACATAGTTAGTACTAAATTTTGCATTACGTTTGTGACGATATAAGAGAGGCGGATGGTAGAAAAAGGCTCAAGCGTATGGATGAGATCAGAATCAAAAAAGTAAGTTGTTTTATATGTGTATCCTTCCGTCTGTTCGTCCATCCATCCGTATTTCTGATAATTCAAAAATTAAATGATCTTGGATTTAGAAATTACCACTAGGATTTAAAGATCCGTCATTGCTATTGAAACACTGCTAGTTTGGTCGACGGGCTCCAATAGCTGCCCAAAAACTACCATATGAGTATAAAGAATATCTGAAACTTAGCCAAAAGTATTTGAGTTTTTTGGCTAAAGTTTTCCCAAAATTTTAGTTAGATTAAGGTAGCAGGTTCAAATAACTGCTGTACAACTTCTGTTTTAACATGAGCGCAAGTTAATATATAATAAAGTTTAGTATCTGAAATTTTATCAAAAGGAGTTAACTAGATCATATAAAAGTTTGTGTTCCGTTCATGTGGATATGCTAGAGCTCACATAATGCACTCTTCCTTAATTATTTCCATACAGTTTGGCAGCTTTCAGTTTATGGCATTAGACACCATATCCAATAAACTGACCTTTAATCAAAAACCCAACTAAATATATAGTAAACTTACGAAATCTCAAACAGAATAATAGCAATAGATATATGGTAAGCTTATTACCTTAAGCTCAAAACTTAAGTTTAATTTAGAGTATTCTAAAAAGAAAGGTGAGCCCAACATTAATTAATATTGAGCATTTAGTTTCTTTTGGAAATAATGAGCTCCAATTATTTTATTAGCGTTAGTTATTTAATGGACATATTTTGAAATCGATGAATTACACATTGAACCCGGACAAAAAACTTGACTTTAAAAATAAATTAAACAAAGTTATTAATAAGGTTTTTTCGAGTACTTAATAAGGAATTACTGAGCAATTAAAATATCCAATATGCTTGATTAGCTTAGTCTTCCCATCTGAAAGTAATAATGAGAGGATTATAAAAGTTACTGCTGTTGTGCTTCAAAAAGTTCGCCATGGTCAAATCCAATTTCATTTACCTTCTTAAGGAAGCAGATTATTTTAATAAACTTCATTATGTTACTCGAAATTTGGTGTCTGATAATTCTTCTATCATCCAAATAATCAATGGAAACAATGTAACCAACCAAAATTTTTAAGTGAATTCCATCAATCACCAGTCAAAGGACTGATTGTGATCGCAACGCGTCAATTTAAAAGAACATTACAGCTTTTACCGTTAGAATGACTTTTGGTTATGATATGATTTAATTTTAGATATAAATCATGATCCTAGGATTCCTCAAAACTTGAGATTCTTAATTAAAGAACTAATCTTCTGAACAACTTAAAGAACAGATCTAAATGAAAAGCTCCCATCCAGTTCGATCAGACTTATCTTAGCTCTTGTAATTCTAATTCTTTTAGGGATACATTTTAAAATAAAAATTATATATAACATGCAAAAAAATAAGAAAAACAAAGAAAATAAAAAAAGAAAAATATCCCAAAACAAAAGAAAATAAAACGAAAACTCTTAAAAGATCTTTATGGATGTAACAATAAGGGATAATTTTTTGGTTTTTAGTTTATTTTTATTTTTTTTTATTTTGTTGCAAGCCTTTTTTTATTACATTTACAATAATAGTTGGTAGTTGAGAACATATCTTAAATCATACATTAATATATATATATATGTATATATATATATATATTTATTTGTTATTGCTGGATGCTGATTTCTTAAGGGCATTCTTTTGTTCTTTGATTTTTTTAGTAAATAATAAAAGATTAAATGTGTCTAGAAACGATAGAAACAAATGGGAGCAAATGCTTTTATTATAATAAAAAAGATTTTTGCTGATTTTTGACTAAAAAGAATTTTTTTAAAAAAAAAAACTGGGAAATGGAAAAATAAAATAAAAATACCAGAAAATATAGGTCAGGGACAAGCGATCCTTAATTTATTAGTTGGTAAAACATTTAGAGAAACAGAATGGAAAGAGCAAACTTCTTTGAACCTTCTTTTAGGAATTATAATTTTTCTTTTATGAGCCCTCTTTAATTTGCAAATATTTAAAGGAATATCTTCACATGACAAGATTTCTAAGTCCTCTTGGCTTCGAGTCTTTGTAAAACCAACACACTTTATATAGTTTCCGATTGATTAAGCTATAATTTGGTAATTCAGTCTATTTGGTAATCAAATCATTTGTTATCATTTCGTAACCAAAAATTAGTAATTTTGTAATAACGAATGGAATATAATACAATAATATGTAATATGAAAAAATAATTTAATTTGATAAATATAACTCACAGATACAAAAATGGATCATACAACTCAGAAATAAAAATTATTACAATACAGTTTATAATATTTGAAATTGTGATTAAGGGGATCTAAGGTATATTATACGACCTAGCATACTCTCATGTAGTAATTGTGTATTAATGTTCCCATGATTTAGGCAGAATTGTAAGCCTAACAGTGACTTACTTTATTGTTAGAACCTGATACTGGCAAAATAAATAAATTTACTAAATTTAATCGTTTCTATATTATCAAATAAAGAATTTTTGTAATTACGATGTCTGCAAGTTTTGGATATCTTAGTTCTGTGTTCTATGCTCAATCACTGATAATACTTTAATATATTTCAAAACTACATACTATGTAATCAAAAGGAATGCGTCTCTTACGAAAGGTTAGAATAATCTTCACAATTTAACATTAAATTTATTAATTAGATCTTCAAAAATTTTCAAATATACGAAAGCTTCATAAACAAGTGAGGGGAAAAAACCAAGGGTTTTTAAAAAGCACATTTTTAAAATTATATACGGTTTCTTACTGAGTATTTTATCATGTATTTTTATAAAAATATATATTATGATAATATTATAATTTTGTTATTTCATTAATAATTAATTATATGACTAATAGTGAATTACTTAAAATATAACCCCAATGCACTCAAGAAAACCTGTTAATAAGTGCAAAATATAATGTTGGAGCTTCAATGTTAACGTTTAATTTTGGAAAAACTTACAACGGTGAATAAGTTATTGTTTTATAAGAATATAAAAGTTTTAAATTTGAAGACCTAGTAGCCCTTCAATTGGGAAGGTTCCCAAATTTTTGCTTAGCAAACTTATGATGGATCTGCCCACCCCCTCCTGTCTTCACCCTTCCATTTTTTTCGGTTCTAGGAAATCAATTTTGAACTCCAACAAAATTTGGAATTTTACCTAGAATATTATTATCAAACCAAAAATGGTTAAGACAAAGAACAATTTCTTCAATTTAAAGAGACCCTTTCAAATTTAAGAAAAACCTTTAACGTATGTTGAAATATGATGCTGCAGCTATAAATTTTGCATATTTGTAAAAAAAAATTTGAACAGGTGTTAAAGTTACAGGTGGTTGAAAATAGCAAAATTTCAATTTTCGAGCCCTTATAGCTCCTAAACAGGGGGCGTGACAAAAAAATTTTGTGAACTGACTCCTACTAATTTTGGAGGACCTAACTTCTCCCAAAATTTCAAGACCCTAGGTTGAACCGTTTAGAAGATATATGGGGCCAAAAATTTTGCAAAAGTTGAGTTTAGCTTAATGGTAAATTTTAGTACCGTATGGTAACCGTATACATTTTAGCCTTATATTTTTGTGAAGCTTATAAAATCAGCTATCCTTTGCCGTTTTCAGATTGAAAATACACTTAACAAAACTCATGTTATAATAATTTAAAAATAAGGCTTTTTGCAACTTTGAAGGGCTGTAGCTCCGTAACGGGTGGGGCTACAGAAAAAAATTCTTCTACGAAATTATTTTTTTTGTAATATCTACCCGTGGTTAAAATTTCTTTACTCTATTTCAAACGGTGTAAAAGTTTTTGTAAACATACGGACGGACGGACAAAGTCAAAATTAAGAAAAACCTTTAACACTTATTGAAACCTTCGTTTTGGAGCTTTCAATTTTGTATACAAATAAAAAAAAATTTTAACTGGTATTCAAGTTATAGGTGTTTAAAAGCTAAATTTTTAGCAAAATTTCAATTTTCGACCCCTTACAGCTCCTAAAGAGGGGGCGTGACAAAAAAGATTTGTTAACTGACTCTTACTTATTTCTAAGGATCTAACTGCTCCCAAAATTTCAAGTTTCTAGATTTAGCCGTTCCGAAGTTATGAGGGACCAAAAATTTTGTAAAACTTAGTTTTGAATAACGGTAAATTTTAGTACCGTATGGTAACCCTATACAATTGGTTTTTAAAAACTTGTAAAGCTTATAAGAACAGCTGTCTGTTACCGTTTTCAGGTTGGAAATATACGTTATAGAACTCTAATTATAACTGTTTAAATATAGGGCTTTTTTCGACTTTGTTGGGCTGTAGCTCCGTAACGGGGGGGGCTACAAAAAAAAGTTTTAACATTAAATTATTTTTATTGCAAAACCTACCCATTTCTGATATTTTTGAGTCAATCGTAGGTAAAAAGGGACGGACGGACGGACGGACGGACGGACAGAGTGAAGCTATATAGGCACATTTTTACAAAATTTTTTGAAAATGTGCTAAAAAGTATCAACATCGTTTCTATGACAACTACTTCATTATTTAAAGTATATCTAGCCTCTAGTTACTTATGTAATTGGGAAAGTTAGGAAATTAGATAAAAAAATTATTTTTTGATAAGTGATAAATTATTAGTGCAATAGGTCCCAGATAAGATAACTAATTAGTCCTATATGCATCCCAGGTAAGATAAATAATTAGTGCAATATTTTTTAGGTAAGATACTATCTGGGACCTATTGTACTGATCATTTATCACTTAATGATTTTTACTTAATACAAAAAAAATTGATCACATTAACGATTATATGATTATTTGTTTAGTCATAAGGGCTTAATACAATGTAGACCTGGTACTTATCCGATAAACAAGTAAAAGAAGCCTCTTTAAGTCGACTTCCCAACTCCTGAAGAGAATATTAAGAATAAAGAATGCTAAATAATAAAACCAGGAATCTTTGATGTCTATTTTAGTGCCTTTAAAATTAGCCTTGAACTACCGGAATTGTCCGAACTATCACAATTTGTGAAGACAAAATTTAAATTTTTTCAGGGTTTTTCATTATTTTAAAATATAGGCCGGCTATTGGATAATTCTGGACAATTGCACCTCGTTAGATTTGTTCAAAAGCTAATTCTTATGAAAGACACTTGACTACACTTAAATGCGAATTGTTAAAATCATAACCTAAATCAGACTTAATGCAATTGCATAAATTTAGTCTAACATTTGAAGATTTAAAGAACAGAGTAGGATTAAGGACTAAAACCAAAGTCTTTCATAGGACTAATATTGGATTCTAGTTCTCAGCAACGTACAATAAATTTTCAATATTAAAAATATAAAAATCTTTGTATTGAATATTAAAGAAATTTTGAAAAAAAATTTGACTACTAATGTGTTCCCTGGGGCCTCGGTGGTGCAGTGGGTAAGCATTTGGCTTATTAACCGAGGGGGTCCGGGTTCGATTCCCGGTCAGGTCATACAATATTTAATTTAAAAAAAATAATTTTTCTTTACGAATCCCCATGGTGACCAAATATAATATAAATATACAAATATATAATATAAACAAAATAAATAATATAGTAGTTATAAATAAATAGAAAGTATTTAATGAGGGGTGCACAACGGGCCGCAAGGCCTAGGTGTAAGGGAGACTTGCTTTCCCCCCCTATCAAAAACAACAACAATGTGTTCCCTGAATTTCATTAAATTAAATATCCCAAAAACACATAAACACATATACATAATTACTTTTAATAAACAAAGTATCGAATATGAATCGATCGATTTCAATACAAATCTATACTGGTTATTCAAGTTCAAATTTCAAATTGGATTGTTGGTTAGTTGGTATTTTTTTTTTTGCAATAACTGGCATATTTTTATATTTTTTAATATTAGAAAATCTAATGGGATTTTATTTTTCTTTTTCTTCCTTCTTTCTTTCCTTTTTATACGCATTTTAATATCTTTTTCTCTTTCTTACACTATAATATTCTATTGTTTTTCATATATATTCATTTTCATTCTCATTTATTTTTATTTTATATTTTCATTCATAATTCTTTGGGTATTCATTTTGTACACACATATTTACAGATTGGATTGGTTTTAAACCACAATATAAGTGTTAAAGTATTTTGTATTTTATTTGAAACTTAAATATAATAAATTTTTTATTGTTGTTCTTTTTTTTTGTTTTATACTGGGTTTTAATATTATTTGTTTCTTTCTCTTTCTATCTTTAGTAGATTATATATATTGTGTTTTTTTTTTTTTCATTATATTTATTTTTTTTTATTTTATTTATTTTATTATATGTTAAAGCCTATATTTTTGTTGAATTGTTATTAAAGAATCTAACAAACTGTAACAACTGTTATTTTTTTGTTTTGATTCAACTTGATTTTATTATTGGTATTTTTTTTGTGGGTGGTTTTTATGTATGTATATATATTAATTTATATATGTATAAGAAACCGGTCGTAACAAATGCATGAAACCACTTTGTATCTAAGCGATTTTGGATCAAACTGTTCTGAATGTGCTGACGAGGTTTTTGATAAATGGTACTTGAAAGAGTTGCATGTGTAATTATTCAGAAATGTGGAAACTCTTTCCATAAGTGTCCTGGGGATTCAAATTATAAAACTTACTTTAGAATCGAATTTGGGGTATAACTGAACAGTTTTTGGTGGACTTTACAAGTTGCTAAATACCGAAAGTGTTTATATGGGAATCTATGGAAAACAGTACATTGCACATACAATGAGTTTCATATGTGGGATATCAGCGAGTTTTATAATTTTTCTTTGGAAATGCAGTTGTAAATGACACTTTTTGAGTACTGAGAGCTTTTAAAAGCTTTTAATAATAAATGTCAGCGATATATCATGTTGAGTATCATTAAAGGAGGCATGAAATAAGGTCTTGCGGAATAAAGTCCTGATGGTGTTATTTCTCTTGGAATAAGACAGACACCATGGAATTTTTTTCATATATAATAACACCGCAAAATATTTAGAAAAAAGACCCTGGGGTGTTATTTCTATTGTAATTCATCAATTGCCTTGGAGGTTCAAATCTTGGGGATGTTAGTACCATATTGTGTGATCTTATTTCTCAATTACTGACAATATTTTTAGAAAACAGTAAGTTGATTTACAAATTATCAAATAACCTAATCAAAAGCAACTAAAAACTACAAACGAATGCTTCAATTCATAATTACAACAGAAAAAGTGCAGAACATTACCGGCTAACAGCACCCAGAACCGAAAGAGGTAAAAAAGACGTCATATTTAATGGTATAAAAATATTCAATAGCTTTCCTAACAATATAAAATATGCCCCTAATTTAAGAGTATTCAATAAAACATTGAAAGCTGAATTGAAAAAAAAAAAAATACATATAATTAAACTAATAATTCTTAATTTGTTTAATAACATTAAATAATATTTGTTTTATATTTTATTAGATATAAGCTAGTTATAAGTGAGATTTATACCAGTTTTTTTGTAACTGTCTATCTCTGTTTTAATAAAATAAAAAAAAAATTACAATATGAAAAATTGGATCCCGGGTTGTTATTTCTCATTGACTATAAAATATAGCCCGGGGTGTTAATTTTTCAAATTTTTATCATATTGTGATGGAATCGTAGAGTGAAATACCAAAACATGGTAGATATTCACTTTTTAATCCAGCTTTGAAATGTCTTTTAATTCAGAATTTAACATACACATACATATTCTGGAAAATCATTATTTCATTTTAAGACCCGCCGGAGTAATATATCTCATTTAATTAGAAATAACATGGGGCTTTTATTTTACATCTCTTATCACAAAAAACTACCAGGGGTGTTATTATGCAGAGATTTATTTCATGCTTCCATCATTAAAAATCTTGTTCAGTGGCAAAACTTTAATTTTGGATTCATAGTTTGAAGTTCACCTACTTGGACTATCAAGTGAAGTCATGTGAATATCATGTGAACTGCATCTCATCCATCTTGGACTACAGTTATTCATTCCTAACCATAAAAATCAGTGATGCAATTCCTTTTAATAATGTCATACAATGTAATCAACTGTTTGAACCCTTGCATTGCAAGCACACATTACTGATTAAGTTTTATATGTAAAGAGCATTCCCATAATAATAAAGTTAAGTTGTTTTTTGAGGCAAAATTATTGACTTTATAACATTTTCACATAACTTCACCATTGTATTATTAGAATGAGTGTAAGTTAAAAAAATAAAAAAACAATACGATTTGTACCTATGTTATACATATAATACGAAATTAATTTTTTAAGATATTATTGGATAGGTTCCCTTTGATATTAGTTTACATTATAGATATTTTTTTTTTTTTTTGAATTTTATTTAAGAAAAATTTGTTCAGAAAAACTTTGTTTTCTGGATTTTACTTTTGTCTAACAAACTTTTTATTCAATTATAAAATTTATTTTAAATATCTTACAATATACGATTCAATTTAAATATAAAAGAGTGTCAAAATTTTGAGATATATTTTTTTATATAAATTTTAAGGCGGAAGTTAAATTGAATCAAATTTAAGTATATTTAAGTATTAGAAGATACTTTTAAGTATATACTTTGTTCAAGTATTGGAATCTTAAGCTTTAAAACTTTTTGTAATACTTTTGAAAAATTTCTAAATTAAATTTATCTTAACCATGTTGAATTCTCAAGTGCTCTAAAGTTTTGATTTTTTAAGATTCTTCAGAAAAAAACATACGATCGGTGCACTCTCCGCGCATTCCTCTCGATTGATACGTATTTAAGAGTAATATTATTTATACCCCAGAAATGGCCTTTGTTGCCGAGGGTCTTAGTAATGTTAATTACAATTTATTGTATTAATATTATATTAAAAATTTATAGATTAGACTTCAGATCTATTCATGCTTTGGACTCGCACTCCATTGTTTAACAACCCCAGTTTATCTTACAAAAATTCTGATAGAAAATTATCTTTAAAAATTGCATACTTTTAGGTATTCTTTAGAGTCCTCTTTTATTATTTTTATATTTGCTTTAAATGTATTTTGCCATATATTCTGGCCCAACACCATTTGTAACAAAGACCTAAGGCAACTAAAGACCACAGATAAAGATAGCTGCTGGTTCTTTATCTGTGGTCTTTAGTTGCCTGATAAAACGTAAAAAATGGAGATGGATAGGCCACACTCTGAAGAAAAAAGCAAGAAACATAACTAGATTGGATCTAGAATGGAATTTCCAATACAGTAAAAGGCGAGGTCAGCTAAATAACACTTGACATTGAACAGCAAAATGTGGATTAACCAAAAATGGGCAACCTTAGCAGGAAATCAAGTTAAGTGCGAACAATCGAAAGCAATTGAGAAGGCAAGTTGAAGTCCTATTCTCTCACGAGAAGTAAAAAGTAAAAAATATATTTATATATATTTGGTCACCAAGGAAATTTGTGAACATTGCTTCAAATTTTCTTAATCTATCTTAATAAGTTAATAAACGATGCGCCCATTATCTAGGTCCCGGAGGCCGGAAGAGAATTAATACGAAATACAATATAAGCAGCACAGCCATTCAGAAAAAACTGTCTGTGCAATATTATTGGAAATAAAATTAACATATTAAGAGAAGATTGGATCTAATAAATTAATAATAAAACTTTTTGGAACTGAAAATAAGAACATTAGTAGTTATATTCTAATTTATAAAATTAACTTGTTCAACTTTCTTCCAGATAACGATCAAATAGTTCACCTATTTCTTACATTTTTGTTCCCCCCCTCATAAATTGATATTAGCCCCATGTAAAAAGAACTAACTTGTAAAACAATGATTTTTCCATGTTTTATAACTATAAAACATTTATTTTTATGTAAGTATGAATGTTTACAAAAAAAATAGAAGGAAATGGAAAATAAGATTTTATTTTAGTTTATTTTTTATGAGATATAATTCATGTATTACATATACATATTACATAAATATTTTCTTTTAATATATTGTGTATATATATATGTACGTGTTTATAAGATATAAAAGTAGTATATTGGTAAAAATAAGTATAATTCAAGTCCGTATTCTCAATCTTTCTGGGTTTTTTAGAACATATTTAAAACGTTTTCAAAAATGAGTTTGACTCCGTTCGTCTGTTCATCTGTGTGCCTTGGTGTTTAAAAAATTTGGACTAGTTTTGAAATAAAGTTATGAAATTTTAAGTACGCATGATAAAAAAAGGCACCAAAGAATGAATTTTGCCGAACAACTTGTTTGCTGTAGCCCCACATGTTACGGGGCTCGTACCTCTCAAAATACGGTAAAACCTAATACTTAGACTGTTAGAACCCAAGTTCTGTAAGCTTTATTATTAATCTAAAAACGCGAATTTGGAAGTTTAATTTTTTTCTCCCCACTCCGTGAGGAAGCATAGGGCTTTTATGTGGCCTTTCACCGGTTTCCGGCTGCGGAATTTACATTTTCCTATTAGAAATCGTATTGGAGTCTACTATTGTATTCTGCTACCGCAGCACTTATTTGGGCATTCCATTCTAAGGCCATGCTTGTACTTTAACAACCTTATAATTATATGGAAATAAATATATAGTGTTACCATATGGTTTCAAATTTGTTTAAATCCGGAAATTTTCAGATGAATTAGAGTGCACTTATGTTGGAGCTGCGATTAGTGATAAGAGCGTCGATAAAAGCATAGCGTAACAAACTATATACATTAGTGTAATAGAAGTATTTATATTGGAGGATTGCTTTGCTCGTATCGAAACTCTTATCACAGTTCCAAAATAAAGGCACCCAAAGATCCTGAAAAAAATGTATGAGTCATTAATTAAAGAAAGCAGTTTTGTGCGGGCTCCGTTTGGAAGCTGTAAGTGGTTGGCAAATGATATTCGTTTTTTTGACGATTTGTTTATACACCCACTTTTTACCTGCAACTTGCTATGAAACCAGTTTAAAATTTGGGAAATGTGCTGTTCAAAAACCCTTGGTATATTTTCATTACCTGTTTTCCCCAGTTTTGACTTTCTTTATTGTGTGGTTTAATTTTGTTGTTTTTTTGTATTGTCTTAAATTTTTTCACTACATTGTTTGGTTCAAAACATAATCAGGATCAGGGAAAATAAGAAAATATATGAAGAATTTACATCTTATTTATGGCAGGACCTCTTACCTCCTACTTATGTTTTTTTTTTGTTGTTTATTCCTCTCGATTCTTTATTATTTTACGTAAATAGCTACTTAGGAATGATCTGAAGTATTTCTTTGTTTTGTGTATTTTTTTTGGGTTCGGATTTTGTATACCATGAGTAAATTATTTTATAGTTTTTCTTATTATATTTTGGTTTTGATTTTTTAATTTTTTTTTTGGTTTTTTTTGGTTTTTAGAAAAAACAAATGAATTTTCATTGTTTGTTTATTTTAAATGGAACTATGATTTTGTACATTTTTTTTTTTTATTCCATGACTTCCGAACAAAGTTTTGTTAAAAACAAAAGACAAAAATTTAGATAATCATCTTATCTTTTATATAGAGGAGACGATTTTTAAAGTATTTTCAGTGTAACAGAAAAGGGAGAGAAGTTATAAGCAGTATTAAATTAATTTAAAAATCAAATAAGTGGTCAGATAAGTGGTTTTTAAAAATCAAAAATTTCAATTAGGATTTTTTCTATAATAAAAAGATATGATTTAATCTTAAAAGTACGTATTACCCTTTTTCAAGAGACATTGGATTATTTATTAGAAATTTTAATTCTAAATTAAGTTAAATACTTTTAAAGTTTACTGCCATAAAATTGTAGTAATGGGTTCCAATTTGATAATTATTTTAGATTTTAATCCCTTCAACAAAGTTTTATTCCATATTTTATAAAAGTTTTTATTAAGTGTGAGAGTTTTAGTTATTGTTAATGATTAAGTTATTTGTTGTTTCTTAATCCCTATCATTAAGAGTTAAATATAGTTACTCTTTCTTTCGCCGTTTTCTTTTTAAATAACCGCTGCATCCGGTACATTAAAAGCATTAACAGGTATTAAATGTATCTAATGGTCTCTAAATGAATGCGAAAGACATATGTTCAGAAAATATGAAAGCAAAGTTTTCCTAGTCTACCCAACGAAAAAAGACCTATTAACACTTCCAGATCAAGCTTTGACTTCCATATTTCTTTTTACAAGTGTTGGTAGAAAATATTGAAAGAATGTAAGAACTAGTGCACGAAACTCAATCAAAAATAGCCCACTTTATGTTACTACAACCACCAACCAGATGTGGTTTATGATACGGGGAGTGGGAGGTATGAATTATGTAATATAAAGCAGGTAAGTTGGAGGAATAGTATGGTGAGTGGTGTAAGCAAGTCTTCACTCAATTTTTCATATTTACGATGTATGAACTAATTCTTAAATTTTTAGTAATTCTTTTTAAATTTTTAAAATAGTCTGCCTATATACAAAATACTTAATATTTCTTATATGAAATTGCATATTGTATCTTTAAGATAAATTCTAGTATATACTAAATAATAAAATGTCTTATTTCGTTTTTTTTTCCTATTACCCTTCTTGAAATCTCCATTAATTTCTAATCAAAGCTTTTTCAACCATTTCGTTCCAGAATATTGCATGTCGCCCTAACTCATCTAGCACCGTTTCTCTATATTGCTCGAGGTGTGCTTCTCTTGACCTGGATTCGTCGAGAAGATTATAAACTAATGCATTATATTTGTAATGCGTCTGTATTACCATTATTTTATAATAAATTAGAATAAAGCATTATTTTGTCTTATAATGCATTAAAATAATTATTTTGAATACTCTTTTCAAACTTGTAGATTAAAACAATGCATTTAATTAAAATATAATGCAAAACATAAAATAATTCAAATAAATTGAATTACTTTGAATTTTTTTAAATTTCTTTTCAATTCAAAAGTAATTCAATTTTTTTTAATTATTTTATATATAATACATTATTTTTTAATATACTCATAATGCATTATTTGAGTTTTTTATAAAATTTTTTATTTTAATGAATTAGTTTAAAAATAATTATTTTTTATTTTATTAAGCAATTATTATTATTAAGCAATTTAATGCATTGTTTCTAATTAATAATTAAGCAAAATAATACATTTATAATATAATAATTCAAAATGACCATCTATGTTTCAGAATAACGCCATTGTTATTATGCATTTTTCATTTTTTTCTTAGGGTATGTCCAATATACCTCCATTTCCCCCAGTTATTTGCTTCACTATTGGTTCTTCGTTTGTTTGCGCCCACAATAATATATTTAACCTTTAACAATTATTTTATTCGATATTATAACTGTTTTACTAAAACTGACGAGTGACGAACAGTAACTTAAATTAAAGCAAAAGGAATAAAAGAACTTAATAAACTATAATAAATTTTAAACGTCAAAAAATGAATACATCATTATAAAAATTTTAATAAATTTAATATCATGAACCAAAGTTGAAATTCTTTTTAAATTATTTTTATTCTTTTTTTTTCGCATTTTTTCTGAAGTTTTATAAAATTTTCCAATGTCATTTTTTGATGCAATTATTTTTTTACAAAATAAAGAAAATTCTATTCTTTCATCTTACATCCTTATTATTATTACATTTTATCTGATTCTAATTTGAAATCTATATTTGGTATAAAAAAAAAGTTAAAATGAAATTCATAAAAATACAGGGGGTTTCCTGATAAAAATTATATAAAATTTAAGTTGCCTTATAATTCAAAGTAATTGCAATGAACTGCAGTAAAATTGGAATTGGAATAAAAACAGTTTTTTTTTGATTCTTTACATTTAAAAGTTGCAAATCTTCCAAGAAACTTTGAACTACAGCTTCCATGAAACCTAGCTTTCTAGGTATACAGAACTTGTTTTGATTAATTATGCTTAAACAGTTGTTCTAAATATAAGTCCTTTAAAATAAAAACTTATACTTCAACAAATGCATTTTAACTGATCTTCAGTATTTATTGCATAATCTCTATGTATGTGAATAGGTTTCTACTCCCACTTCTTTACCAATTTGAACAAATGGTGGGAAATATTTTTTATAATCAACATAATTCCCTTTACATTTGGTCTCGAATGTATCCCGGAATGTGCATTACTGAACCCTTTCAAAATTTAGAGTCAATACTGTAACTGTCAATGTCACAATTAAAATTTTGACAGATAAATACAGTTGTAACCTGAAATTTTGACAGCTAACCTAATTTCTTTAAATTTTTACTGACATTGACATTTAAGATGAGTTTTTTCAGCTTGGAATTTTTAAATGTTATTCATTAGTGGTGGAAGTGAGCCTTAATACAGATTTTAACAATATTCACTTGTGAACGTGGGTATCAAAGTGTTATATTTGGATCGTTTAATCATAAATGGCTTTATTGCATTTTTAAGATGAAATTTTTATATGGCATTCCTTGTTGGTGGAAGTGTGTCTTAATACAGATTTTAACAATATTGACTGTGAAAGTGGGTCTCACAGTGTTACATTAGTATCGTTTAATTCACAAATTGCTCAATTGCATTTTTAACGTAAACCGCGCAGTTACAATTCATTGAGCTAGTGTAATACTGGTTTTAAGAGGCAATATGATATACTAAACGCTCTATTCAATTCTATAGAAAACTTTTGTCTATGTGAATCCATATCTCATAGTTAGTAGTTAGTACTTCACATTTTTTATACTCTAATAAAATTGTTAAAGATTTTAAAAAAATACCATGTATTTTTGTATTTAAAATAAATATTTATTCTTATTTTCAACACTTTTCATATTTTCTTGCTCTATTCAACAATTTGATTATTACTTATGATATTAGAAACATTTTTTTCCATAATATTATGGAATTTTTTTTTTAATAAAAACCACGTAAAATAAAAAAAATAAAATAAAAAAAAAAAAAAATTTTATATTATTTTATTTGATAAAATTATAAAAAATACAAAAAAAAAAAAAATAGGAAATGAAATTTAAAAAACAAATAGGAAAAACCAAATTTTGTTTCGTTTTCAGATCTTTTTGTAAAAAATTATTTCTCTATTTTTCAATTCAAATGATATTTTCAAAAAAAAAAATTTTTCTAAATTTTTCATATTCACTTGAAATACGAAAAAAAAATACATACATACATATTTATATTTCTGTGTGTGTCTATGCTTATGTATGTGGTATTTATGTATATGTTTTAGTATTAATACTATATAATACTAAATGTATATAATAATATTCTTTTTTCGGATTCACATCCTTCAAATTCAGTAAAATTCTAAATTTATTAACATGTATATATGTGTGTGTATATACGTGTATATAGTTGTATTAGTATAATAAAATATGTTTAACGAATTTGAAAAATTGCATTTTCCGGTATTAAAGAATAATAAAAAGGAAATAGATTTAAAAAAATCTATCTAATTTTTTGCTTACTTTTGAGTTGAAGGTCTGTTTTCATATTTAGGGAATTCTTATATATTAAATTTCGAAAATATTTAATTGTGATTGTGTGATCGTCTATGTGTTAATAACAAATTATTAGTAGTGTTATATAATACCAAAAGCTTTAAATTTAGAGCATCATTCTCTTATAAATAGAAGAACAGCTTTTATTGAGTTTAAATTCAATGACTTTTCATTAAATTCAAACTCTTAAGGAAGGTTCTGAACTTTCATGTGCCTCTATATAGTCAATAATAAAAGCGCTTATCGAGCGGAAGCGTTTTACAGTTATTAATAATATTCAAGGTAAATAAATATTGTAAATATTTTAATATGTTTGTGATGGACGAAATTCGAATTACATAACTGCACAAATTCTTTTGCCAAATTTATTATCATCTTTTTTTTAAATTGCATATTTGTTGGCGTAAAACTGTTAATAATTTTTTTTTTGAGTTTAATTAAGTAATTAAAAAACAATTGGAGCTTAGCTGTATGTTATATGTATATATATTTATATTTTCTTTCAGTTTCTACAGAACGTCCTCTAATTTTAAAATT
This sequence comes from Dolichopus griseipennis, assembly GCA_963082915.1. NCBI lineage: Eukaryota > Metazoa > Arthropoda > Insecta > Diptera > Dolichopodidae > Dolichopus > Dolichopus griseipennis. Next base: position 351,057,748 of record OY720441.1, read on the forward strand.
AATACAAACTTTGTCCGTTGAGCATAAATTTGGACTAGACAACTCTTAAAGTGTAAACTGTAAGCAAACAAAGGACAGTGTTTGTTAGGCTAAACAGAATATAACACTTCTTAGAATGTAAACTGATGACAGGTTTAATAGGAAAAGTAAACTCTTTTATTAAATCTAGTTTACATCCTAATTCACTTATCCTTCTTCAATGTGTCCAAATCAATTTTAAATAATAATATCCTTAAAAAACCCTTCCATATCAAATCCAATCAAAATTAAATATCAAATGTAATCAACTTTATAACTTTATTATATAACAGATTTTATCTATTGAAGTTCTACATGCTGTAAAAAGTGTGAGATCTAATATATTTTTTATTTAGTATAAAATTTTCGAAATCTAATATAAGTTTATATTCTCTAACGTCGATTTGTGCCTGAGCTTTGTAGATCAGTTAAAACCAACAACTAAAACACAAGCGTGAATATTAGGTGCTTCATGAAGCCCTAGACCGATGTTTTCCCGACTTATTTAAATAGCGAAACTTTGAGAAAATCATTAAAATCAAAAAAAAAATCCTTTTCTATTCCTGGCCCTGCCTGAACAAGATCAAAGCTTTGAAAAATACTCTCTGGATTGTCTAAGAATTCTAGCAACAGGGGCATTGGAATTCAGGTCTACTGAACAAAAATGAAGTCTATATGAAGAAGAATTTTAATATTTGAAAGATTTTTAAATTTAAAACTGTTTAAAGTTTCTATAACAACGGTAAAAGAATTGTTCCTCAAAATCAAATTACTGTAATTCGATAAACGTCTGTTCGTTAGTTCCCAATTTCCTAAAAAAATGCAAAAAACTAAAAAAAAAAGTATTTTCAAGCATTTGTACATAATATATTCGTATTGTATAATATATATACGAACATTTTTTTTCACACACGCTAATACGTGTACGTGTGTACGTATAAATATGCTTATTGTATCTTTAGATAATAAAAATTCATTTTTGTTTTTATTTTTTTTTTCACGCGTATATCCTTCGTCCTGATTGTTAATTTTTTTTTTTTTTTTTAACTATTTTGTTACCATTTTTGTACTACTTTTATACTAGTATTTTGTAGTTTGCTTCAACTTTTTTTTTCATTTCAGTTGGTAGCACATTTTCGAAAAATTTCGAAAAAAAATGTGCTTATATAGCTTTTTTTCTGTCCGTCCGTCCAATTGTTTACCAAGCTTTTGATTTTTTGAAATAAAAAGAAAAAAATCTTTTGAGATAAAAGTAATAAATTTTAACTTCTTGCAAAAGTATTAATTTCATAAAACAATTTTTTCTGGAGTCTCACCTGCTATAGACCTACAGCCTCCCAAAGTTCGAAAACGCCCTATATTTAAATTTTCATAATAAAATGTTCTATAAAAAATATTTGCCTGATTTTATGAGCTTTATAAGTTATGTTACATACATACATGTCCAGTGTTGCCATATTATTCATTTGCCGTTATACGAAACCAGTTTTTGCAAAGTTCTTGATTTCTTATCTATATTTTTCAAATGATTTAAGTTAGGAATCTGGAATTCGATAGCAGGTAGATCTTAAAAAGAATTATGAGATTTTTAAGAAAACTTTTAAGAATGGCCTAACATTTAGGAGCTGTAAGAGGTAGAAACTGAAAATTAGCAATTTTTAAACTGGAATACTTGTCCAAAGTTTTTTGAAGCAATATGGAATGAAAGTGTACCTCGATTTTTTACAATTTTCCTTATATAATAAATTTCTATCAAAAGTTCTAAAAAATATTATGGAATATTTTTTAAATTTGAAAATGTGCTTTTTTAAGAACCCTTGGATTTTTTCATTACTTGTTATTTTTTTTATTTTCTTCTGTAAAAAAAAAAAAAAATTTTACTTATGGTTTACAGTTGTTGCATAATATTTTAAAATTTTGTTGTTGTTGTTGTTGTATGATAGGTTTAAAACTTTTGTACGAATATGACAAAGAAAAAGATAACAAAAAAAAAAAAATTGGTAACGGTTTTAATATATGTATATATGTAAACACATTGCATTGCATTGCATAACCAAGAAAAAAAAAAACAAAAAAAATAAAAATAAAAATCACATGCAGAAATATATTTTCCTTTTAACTAGACATGACATCGCCATAATAATTCACAAGATAAGCAATTTTTATGCAGAGTTGTATATTGCGAAATGAAATTAAAAAAAAAATAATAATAAAAGCGGAAACCACACTATTTTTTAGCACATTTTCAAAAAATTTTGTAAAAATGTGCCTATATAGCTTCACTCTGTCCGTCCGTCCGTCCGTCCGTCCGTCCCTTTTTACCTACGATTGACTAAAAAATATCAGAAATGGGTAGGTTTTGCAATAAAAATAATTTAATGTTAAAACTTTTTTTTGTAGCCCCCCCCGTTACGGAGCTACAGCCCCACAAAGTCGAAAAAAGCCCCATATTTAAACAGTTATAATTAGAGTTCTATAAGGTATATTTCCAAACTGAAAACGGTAACAGACAGCTGTTCTTATAAGCTTTACAAATTTTTAAAAACCAATTGTATAGGGTTACCATACGGTACTAAAATTTACCGTTATTCAAAACTAAGTTTTACAAAATTTTTGGTCCCTCATAACTTCGGAACGGCTAAATCTAGAAACTTGAAATTTTGGGAGAAGTTAGATCCTTAGAAATAAGTAAGAGTCAGTTAACAAAATTTTTTTGTCACGCCCCCTCTTTAGGAGCTGTAAGGGGTCGAAAATTGAAATTTTGCTAAAAATTTAGCTTTTAAACACCTATAACTTGAATACCAGTTAAAATTTTTTTTTATTTGTATACAAAATTGAAAGCTCCAAAACGAAGGTTTCAATAAGTGTCAAAGGTTTTTCTTAATTTTGACTTTGTCCGTCCGTCCGTATGTTTACAAAAACTTTTACACCGTTTGAAATAGAGTAAAGATATTTTAACCACTGGTAGATATTACAAAAAAAATAATTTCGTAGAAGAATTTTTTTCTGTAGCCCCACCCGTTACGGAGCTACAGCCCCTCGAAGTTGGAAAAAGCCCTATTTTTAAATTATTATAACAAGCGTTTTGTTAAGTGTATTTTCAATCTGAAAACGGCAAAAGATAGCTGGTTTTATAAGCTTCACAAAAATATAAAGCTAAAATGTATAGGGTTACCATACGGTACTAAAATTTACCATTAAGCTAAACTCAACTTTTGCAAAATTTTTGGCCCCATATATCTTCTAAACGGTTCAACCTAGGGTCTTGAAATTTTGGGAGAAGTTAGGTCCTCCAAAATTAGCAACAGTCGGTTAACAAAATTTTTTTGTCACGCCCCCTGTTTAGGAGCTATAAGGGCTCGAAAATTGAAATTTTGCTATTTTCAACCACCTGTAACTTTAACACCTGTTCAAATTTTTTTTTACAAATATGCAAAGTTTATAGCTGCAGCATCATATTTCAACATACGTTAAAGGTTTTTCTTAAATTTGAAAGGGTCTCTTTAAATTGAAGAAATTGTTCTTTGTCTTAACCATTTTTGGTTTGATAATAATATTCTAGGTAAAATTCCAAATTTTGTTGGAGTTCAAAATTGATTTCCTAGAACCGAAAAAAATGGAAGGGTGAGGACAGGAGGGGGTGGGCAGATCCATCATAAGTTTGCTAAGCAAAAATTTGGGAACCTTAATTGAAGGGCTACTACTAGGTCTTCAAAATTAAAACTTTTATGTTCTTATAAAACAATAACTTATTCACCATTGTAAGTTTTTCCAAAATTAAACGTTAACATTGAAGCTCCAACATTATATTTTGCACTTATTAACAGGTTTTCTTGAGTGCATTGGGGTTATATTCTAAGTAATTCACTATTAGTCATATAATTAATTATTAATGAAATAACAAAATTATAATATTATCATAATATATATTTTTATAAAAATACATGATAAAATACTCAGTAAGAAACCGTATATAATTTTAAAAATGTGCTTTTTAAAAACCCTTGGTTTTTTCCCCTCACTTGTTTTTTTTTTGTACTTTGCTATTTTCTTTCTCTTTCATTTTTATGTGAATTTTTTTCTTTGTGTTCCACTGTGAACATCAAAAACTATAAAGTTAGAAAAAGAAAAGAAGATTATAAAGTCAAAAAGTAAAGAAAGAATATTCATCATACCAATATTTTTTTTTTTAAATCCATAAAAAAATATTCAAAAATGAAAGAGGTATTATAAAATACTTTAATTCAATCATAATAGGGTATCATAAAAAACCATATTAGACTAATCTTTAGTTTTGTGAAATACAGGGTGGCGCAAAACGACCGATATAGTTTGAATATTTAATAACTTTTTAAATTTATTTATATTTTTTATTTTTATTTTAGAATTTTGTGAAGAAAACTTGGGGAATTGGAAATGGAACATTACGCAGCAGAACAGCGATCAAATATTACGAAAAGTTATGGAAAATGTACTGGAAAGAGAACGCATGTGCGAAGCCGAAAATGGTCACCCCTTGCGGGATGCAATTTTACTACTTAAGCTAAAAATATTCCCCATTAATATACTGTATAACAAAAAAATAATAATAATTAGCCATTAAATAAAAATGTTATTAAAAATTTAAACCATATCGGTCGTTTTGCGCCACCCTGTATTAATTTCACTGGGCCATTCAGGACTCTCTTTTGGATTAGGACTGTAGCTATTATATAAAGTTTAGAGATTCGATATATCACGTTTCCTTATTTTGCTGACTTAAATCGATGACTTAACTCCCATTTCATTAGTTAGACCATTGTGGGTCAACTCTGTAATATTAAATTACTGAACCCTACTAAATTGATGGACTGAAATCTATTTGAACCCTATTTGTTCTTCAATACATAATATCCCTTTCTGAGCTTGTTTGCTTGCAGAAGATATAGGTATTTTTAACAAGCAGGACTTATAAAATGTAATGTTGTACTTTACCAAACCTTTTTTTATAATCTGTCTATCAATTGAATTTTTGTACGAAATCCAGAGTCAATTATGCTTAATTTATGCTTAATTTCAAGTTTTTGGGAACCAAATGTAGGTTTGAATGGGTTTTTCTTCCAACTTTAACTTGCGCGGTAAATTTAACCTTTTCAACATTTTATATGTAACTGATAAAATGTATCCTATAATTGATCTGAATTAAATAAATTTTTTTTTATTTTCAATATTTTTATTTTTATTTTCTTTAGTGAATTTTTGAGGTTATGTTAATGAATTTTGTCACAAAAATAGTGTAACCGGATGAAAACGAAAAGAAAGATCAGTACATTTTTTTTTTTTTTTTTTTTGCAGTTTCAAGTTCTTTATTTTTTAGCATTCTCTGTTTTTTGAACAAATTAAATTTATTTTGACAGATTTTCTTTACTATTTGATCTCTTATTATTTGCAAAGTGAAACTATTTTTTAATACCATATTTTTCAAAATATAATTGCATTTTTTTTTTTACTGTAAAATACAAAAATTCCAAAAAATTTTTATTTATTTTATATTAGAAAAAATATATATATATTTTTTTTAATATTTTGACATATGAAGAATTTTAACGTTTTGTGAATGACATTTAGATGAATAAAAAATATATGTATTAAGGAACAGAAAAATTTAAATTAGATTTATCTTTTATTATCTCTGATATTTTTGAAATACAAAATAATAAAAATTTATTAAAAATTGTTTTAAAAAGTAAAATTTTGAAAGAAAACTGGAAGTATTACAATTTAAAGAAAGGGTTTTCATAACCCAAATTTTTTTTTTTAAAAAAAAAAGAGTTGATAGAAAATAGTAGATATAATATGTATGTTCTACGACAGGAAGTGACGTCACATAACAATTTTTACTATAATTAACGGAAATGAAATAATCATATCAGTTGTTGTGGTTACAATTATTTTAAATTTTTTCTGTTATAAGTTTTGTGGTTAACTTTTAGACTATCTATTAAATTATATTCTAAATTAAAAATATGTTTGTGGTTATATTTTTCTAGAAATTTCTCTTTTTAATTAAATGTTTATCATATTATCATAATTGTCAAAAACTAAATTTTTGAATTAACTTTAGATGATATTATAGGAAATAAAAAAAGAAATAAGAAAAATAAAATTATTCAATATTTATTATGGTTTATTTAAATTAATTAATACCTTGTAATTATCAATGAGGATCAAAATGCCTGTTGACAAATTCGGACGTAACGGTTTAAGAAGAAAACCAAATACTGCTATTAAAGGTGAACCTGGGATTGGATTCAAGTTATATTCTACTGGTGATTTTGATGTAGACAATAAACAATTGAAAAATGTAAAAAATCCAGATGCAAATAATGATGCGGCAACAAAACAATACGTTGATGAGCAAATTTTATTTTATAAAGAAATACTAGAAATCAATATGAAAAATCTTATTCAAATAGAAAGACAAAAAATAAATACTTTTGAAAGAATTTTGAAGGAATTAAAAGAAAAATTTAAAGATGATATAGATAGAATGGATAGTAAATTAACAACATTGTTAGATAAAACTATTAATGATTTAAAAGAATCATTACAATTTGAAATAAAAAACCCAATGTATTTTATAAATCAAAGATTAGAAAAAATGGAATTTAAAACTAAAGAGATCTATGATACTATTTCTAATGACTAAGCAAAATTAAAACCACAAACCATAAATATTTTTTTTTTTTTTTTTTTTTTTTTATGTAAATAGAGTAACTATACAATAAAAAAAACCTATATAAGAATAGAACATGTATTTCAAAAAATCAGTAATAAATTAATTTTCAATAAATCAAATAATAATTTTTTATTTAAAATGGCTAAACGACGAAAATGTTATGATTGTATGATTGATGTACCATTAAAGGAATGGTCTTATCATACACGTACATTCAAACATAAAAAGAATGCTGGAGTCTTTAAAAAAAAATTATTTGAAATGTGTTAAAAGTTCTTTCAATGAACGCGTTGAAGAGTATATTTTGGAAAACGAGAAGGAAGAACTACTTTTACCACAAGAGTTCTTAAATAATTCAAAAGAACAAATTATTAAATTATTGGAAAACTGTTTAAAAAAGCATACATCAATAAAGTTCAATATAGAATTATTTAATGAGTATATTAAAGTTACACAAGAAAAAGATGATGAAATTAATTTTGAAACAGAATTATCTTATTAATTGCAGCTTTAATAACAAATTACCTAATTGATTTTATCTGCACCCTAGCACTCCTACCCACAGAAGATTTAGTTAACACTTGCTACTTTCATATTTTATTTAGATAAATTAGCTATTATTAGTTTTAACCAAACAATGGAGTTCGCAAGAACAATTCATATGTTTAATAAATTTTATTTACAAAATAAAATAAAGTTTAGAAAGAAATACATAAAGGAAATTAAGAATCTTATTAAGTTTCTGAGGAATTATGCTGAGTCAACACTAATTCAATTTAATTCACTCAAAGAAGATCAAGATGATAAATGGATGGATTTGGTTACACATAATTCAACCAAATTTTTTAAAATATCGTTATTGCGATTAGCTAAAATCGTAAAAAAATTTAAAGAAAATAATTATAAATATCGAAAAACTTTAAAAAATAAATAAAAAAACTTTGTAATACCAATATATTTTGTTTTTTCTTTTTAAAATTAACAATAGGAATCCCCTGACGTCATTTCAGATTTTTATTTTACAATTTAAATAATTTTAATTAAGAACCTTCAAGTTAATTTCTTGTATTTTCTGTTTTCGAAATATTTGAATATTATATATTATTAATACAGATAAGAAATTCTTTTTCTAATGTTCTGTTTTTTTTAACTGATAAGAAACTTTTAAATTAAAACCACAAGTTTTTTATTTTTCAATTTTAAAATCGTACAATTTTTTAGGGTACAATGTTAATATTTTTAATGGTGATGGAAATATACACACAAACACTCATTATTCATCCATTTAAACTATAAAATAATCAAAACAGCAAAACAAAATTCTAAATTTTAAAATTTTATTCTCTTATCAGTGAAATAAATTCATTTCCTAAATACTATAGGATATCTAAAAATTTTCAGCTTTCAACTTTGTCATGGTTTCAAAGAATTTGCTTTCTAAAAAAAACTTCAACATAATTCCAAAGGTACAAAGAACTTCGATATGGTTCTAAAGAACAGATTACTACCTAAATTATCTATATATATATACCGAATTACATTTCCATTTTCCTAATTCCTTCCTCAATTTCAACTAACAATTCAACTTCATCCCCTCCACTAACTTACAACTCTATCTACTACCCATCTATCAGGGAGAGATGGAAACTAAATATGGAACAAGTGTGGTTCTCGTCTTGGAAGGAAACCTGAAACTTTTTGAACCGTGAGTGTCCGTTTATGAGAGCTTTCACTGTATTTTTGAAAGCAAATTGAAATAAGTATATATATAATTAATTATCATTTTTAGTAGATTTTATGCTCGCTTATTATAGGCGCCAAATGTTTCGTACTATAGAAAACATAACAAAAAAAACAATAACAAAACAAACAAGTGAGGGGAAAAAACCAAGGGTTTTTAAAAAGCACATTTTTAAAATTATATACGGTTTCTTACTGAGTATTTTATCATGTATTTTTATAAAAATATATATTATGATAATATTATAATTTTGTTATTTCATTAATAATTAATTATATGACTAATAGTGAATTACTTAGAATATAACCCCAATGCACTCAAGAAAACCTGTTAATAAGTGCAAAATATAATGTTGGAGCTTCAATGTTAACGTTTAATTTTGGAAAAAACTTACAATGGTGAATAAGTTATTGTTTTATAAGAACATAAAAGTTTTAATTTTGAAGACCTAGTAGTAGCCCTTCAATTAAGGTTCCCAAATTTTTGCTTAGCAAACTTATGATGGATCTGCCCACCCCCTCCTGTCCTCACCCTTCCATTTTTTTCGGTTCTAGGAAATCAATTTTGAACTCCAACAAAATTTGGAATTTTACCTAGAATATTATTATCAAACCAAAAATGGTTAAGACAAAGAACAATTTCTTCAATTTAAAGAGACCCTTTCAAATTTAAGAAAAACCTTTAACGTATGTTGAAATATGATGCTGCAGCTATAAACTTTGCATATTTGTAAAAAAAATTTGAACAGGTGTTAAAGTTACAGGTGGTTGAAAATAGCAAAATTTCAATTTTCGAGCCCTTATAGCTCCTAAACAGGGGGCGTGACAAAAAAATTTTGTTAACCGACTGTTGCTAATTTTGGAGGACCTAACTTCTCCCAAAATTTCAAGACCCTAGGTTGAACCGTTTAGAGATATATGGGGCCAAAAATTTTGCAAAAGTTGAGTTTAGCTTAATGGTAAATTTTAGTACCGTATGGTAACCCTATACATTTTAGCTTTATATTTTTGTGAAGCTTATAAAACCAGCTATCTTTTGCCGTTTTCAGATTGAAAATACACTTAACAAAACGCTTGTTATAATAATTTAAAAATAGGCTTTTTCCAACTTCGAGGGGCTGTAGCTCCGTAACGGGTGGGGCTACAGAAAAAAATTCTTCTACGAAATTATTTTTTTTGTAATATCTACCAGTGGTTAAAATATCTTTACTCTATTTCAAACGGTGTAAAAGTTTTTGTAAACATACGGACGGACGGACAAAGTCAAAATTAAGAAAAACTTTGACACTTATTGAAACCTTCGTTTTGGAGCTTTCAATTTTGTATACAAATAAAAAAAAATTTTAACTGGTATTCAAGTTATAGGTGTTTAAAAGCTAAATTTTTAGCAAAATTTCAATTTTCGACCCCTTACAGCTCCTAAAGAGGGGGCGTGACAAAAAAATTTTGTTAACTGACTCTTACTTATTTCTAAGGATCTAACTTCTCCCAAAATTTCAAGTTTCTAGATTTAGCCGTTCCGAAGTTATGAGGGACCAAAAATTTTGTAAAACTTAGTTTTGAATAACGGTAAATTTTAGTACCGTATGGTAACCCTATACAATTGGTTTTTAAAAATTTGTAAAGCTTATAAGAACAGCTGTCTGTTACCGTTTTCAGTTTGGAAATATACCTTATAGAACTCTAATTATAACTGTTTAAATATGGGGCTTTTTTCGACTTTGTGGGGCTGTAGCTCCGTAACGGGGGGGGCTACAAAAAAAAGTTTTAACATTAAATTATTTTTATTGCAAAACCTACCCATTTCTGATATTTTTTAGTCAATCGTAGGTAAAAAGGGACGGACGGACGGACGGACGGACGGACAGAGTGAAGCTATATAGGCACATTTTTACAAAATTTTTTGAAAATGTGCTAAAAACTGATTATTGAATTTTATAAAAATGATTTTATGAAAATTTCTTGACATTATATGATTATCCTATAGTTGAAGGGGAAGGTTTAACGTTTTGCGATAAAAAATTAATTTAGTTTTATGGTTTTTGAATTTGTTGAAATAAAGAAAAAAATAGTGATAAGCTAGCTAAAACATAGACTGAAAAAGAAATATACTGATAAGAAATATTTAAAAACGCGAATTAAAATGAAATATTTAATACCTACTAATTTATGAATTTTGAAATTATGATGTAAGAAAAAATATGAGCAATTAGGTTGTGAAATAATAAAAAGTTCTTATTTGTATAGTACATAATAATGTACAATATTAAAAATGCTCAAGAAAATTTTGAAAGTTGCAAAATAAAAATCTGAAATGACGTCAGGGGATTCCTATTGTTAATTTAAAAAAGAAAAAAAATAAAAAATATATTAGTATTGCAGTGTGGTATTATGAAATTGAAATAGGGGTATAATGAGTAAATAAAAAAAATACAAAATCAAGTGAAATAGTTGAAATGACGTAGGAGATTCTCAAAATTTAAAACCTTGATTGAAATACAAAGAAAACAAAAAAAACAAAATTTTTTATTCTATTTACAAATATGTATTATTTAAAATTTGTTCACAAACAGTTTCATTAGTTAAATTTTATTTTCCATATGCACTTATAGTTAACAATTTTAAAATATAAAAATTATATGTGAAATGGATTATATTTAACCAAAAACTTTTACAAATTATAATAAAATATTACATAATATAATGATATTTTTATATTATACAATTATATCAGCCTTGCGAAGTGCATCGATTATACATTCGAATTCAATTTGATGATTGTCACCAGCTATTTCAGAATTGTTTAGTTCCCTTAAACGATGAACTAATTGGTTTGGGTCATTCCAATAAACATACTGTATGAGGTTCTCAGAATAGGGCATTCCTGGTGGTTGATACTGATTAAATTCATATGCTCCTCCGTTTTTAATATTTCCTATATAGTTTTCATTTCCATAAGCTTCCTTATGATATTTTTATATTTAAATCCTCTATTAGCTTTTATCTTCCATATGGTTGATGATGCATTTTATGAGCGCTAGTTTTTTCCAAAATATTTTGATACGCTGCTAAATCCTCTTTAGTATAATTTTCAGGCATATTTTCAAATATAAGGTTATGTAATCCCTCTGTTCCTTTAAAAACTTCGTTGTCAATTATAATATCATTACTATCTCTATCAATACTAAATGATAAAGAGCCCAGTTTGCTAGTTTTGGTATTAAAATCAGTATAAGGTCCGTACACATTATCTAATGAAAATCGCTTTAACGTTTTATTAGCATCAG
>OY720441.1:351069710-351149750 GCA_963082915.1 Dolichopus griseipennis
AAGCACTGATTACTTTTGATGACATTGTTTTTATTTTAGTTTGCTTAAATTTTATATATGAAGCACCCTGTACAATATTATAAAAATTTTACTAAAAACCAAAATAATTTTAAAAAAAAATAAAACAACGATGACTGACACATTTTACTTTAAATTAAGAAATCTGTCGAGATATGAATTGGAGGGGGGTGGAATTGGGGATTCCAGAAAATTTTTTCTTTAATATTATTATTCTTTTTGTATTTTTATATAATTGTGGTCTCGTCTTTACAAATTTAATCATAAATTTAAGGTGTGCCGGGAGAAGCTATAAGATACAATATTTTATATATTGTCTGGAAAATGTCAAAAACAATTTTTTCTTGAAAAAAAAAAAAATAATGGAAACGTATATTTTGGCATAAAAGATATTATTTTATTTTTTCTTTAGTTTTAATTCACAATTTAAAAGTTTAGAATTTCTATTAAAAGAAAAGTAAAATGAAAGAAATGTAAATTCATGAACCCAAGAACATGTAAAATTTGACTTGTAATAACTGAAGGGCAATCTAAATTAAGTGAACTAACAATTTATTTTTAAAAATCAAAATAAAGAAGTTGAACATAAAGAAAGAATTTTTTTAAAGAAAGATTTATGGTTATAAAGGTATAAATATTAAATGTTTGGGTATATTTATGCTATAATATAATTTCTTTTAAAAAGCGCAAAATTATAAATATATAATGTTTGGTTCGCTGACCTTTTTTTTGAAAATACTCTTCTTTGATTGGGTTGGCCACGAAATCCCAAATGCGAAATCCGAAATACAAAATCACAATATGACAAAATTTGAAAACCCAAAATTCCAAATACCAAACATCCAAATACCAATATCCCAGAATTTCAAAATCCCAAATACCAAAGTACCAAAATCCCAAACGAAAAATTCCAAATGCAAAATGCCCCGTTTTGTAGCCAACTCTAAAATCCTTTTTAAATTAGAATTTCACTTATACCTACATATAAATATTCTGGAAAAAGCGTTAAACCCCAATTTTGTCCTTAGACCCTAAAATCCTCATCAATATTTTTGTACCTATATTAATATATATTTTCATTAATAAAGAAGCTTTAAAACTTGTAACAAAGCAATTAAAATGCGGACTGCCACTCTCAAACCTCAGCTAAACAAATTATTAAAACCCCGATTTGGTATCCAACTCTGAAATCCTTCATAACATTCTCTCATAAATAATAAATCAGCAACAAAGCATATAATGAGCTGGGCGATGTATTTAGCATGAACTTATTCTGGAATATTCTGGAAAAAAGATATAGCTTTGATTTTACCAACTTAAAATCGCAATCTTGGAATTTTGGGCTTTTGTAATTTAGAATTTCGATATTTGGGAATTTTGAAATTTAGAATTTTTTTTTTATTTTGGATTTTTTTTTATTTGGATTTTGATATTTGGAATTTCGTTTTTTGTGATTTCGTGGTGCTTCCTTATTCTTCGATGCTCTAATTCTTTAACCAAGATAATATGTATTACCTTAAACTTTGTCTTCCATTTTTTATAATCGAAAATTCCAAGCCCCGTTTCAATCAAATCTTTCATTTCTAATCTCTATTTGCATTTAATTTAAAGCTATAGTTATTTAATACAAGTTGTTTTTCAAAGTTGTTTTTCCAGATTGCTTAAAACATAAAACCCTCCTTAATAATGATTCAAATAAGTGCAATAATAGGTATAGAACTTTATCAATTTGTCTAAAAGTTTCCAAAGAGAGGCTAGTAATTAGTAGCTATAGAACTAAACAAAATTCATATCACGAAGTAGAATTTACAAATATTTTGAAATAACTTAAAAATGATTGCATATTAAATTTGATAAATTGGCTCCTCTTTGATCTAAAATCATCAAATTGCTTAATTATTTTTAGCTGTATCATTTTCATAAATCAGGAGTCTTTATTTAAAATTTTTTTAAACTGAACATTCAAACACGTTAGTTTTCCTATTATTCTCGAAATTTAATTTGTTATTAAATTTAATTTGTTAACTTTTCCATAGAAAAAAACAGAGAAGCTGACAACACCTCAAAAATTTTTCCCAAACAAAGATGTTTTCGACTTTAGGGGGGTCTTCAATATTGTTTCACCAAATTATTAAAGTTAAATATTTCGTTAATATAATAATTTCCTAAAACTCCTCAAACATACCAAATACACACCATATACAGACTGCGAATTATAAATAATTATAAAATCTTTAAAATACTTCGTTATCAAACAGATTAAATTTTAAATGGCAGATTAATTAATAATTCATTTAGCTAATTTAAAAATTATGTTTTTTTGGAATCCCAAATGCCTTTTACGCCACTTAAATTTAAAGTGTTTAAAGTGATTAATTTAATATTAATTACAGAAAATGATTTACTTATATGTTACCTATATAATTTGCAAATATGAATAATTAATTTTGGTTTTAAAGATTTTTAATTATAAATTAATTTTTGGGTTATCATTAAAATTACTGTTCAATTTTGGCATTTAAGGAATACTTATGAACCCACACGATTAATTGTCAAATATAAGAATGTAAGTTTTTTATAATTAGGAAAATTTAATATTTTAATATAATGATACAATATTTTTTATTTAAAATTATCATTTAATTCATTTTATACAATGTTAAGCAAATTTTGGTATTAAATAATAATAATATTTAAAAACAAAACTAAGTTCTCCTTTACAAAAATGTACATTTACTGGTATTACTTAATATTCAAAGTTATTAATAATAGAAAAAATATATTCTAAGAACAGAGTTGGACCGGAAGATATAAAATAGATTCAATAATTATATAATTTCCATATTTTATATTTACATACACTATATTTAAGCTGCAGAGGGTTTCCCCATTAAAAAAACTAACATAAGTAAATGCCACACAACAAATTGCATACTTTTAGGTATATATGTATTATATTTACCCTGATATTAAAAAAAATACTTCAAACATTAGTGAAAATAATTGTATCCATTTTTAATTTCAAAAAAATATATGTATATATATATTATATACATTTTACCCTTTTAAATGAGACAGTATCAAATTTTTTTAAAAATACTACAATATTATATAAAATAAAATTTAAAATAATTATTCTTAAATAATTTTTTGGAATTTAAAATCTCATATTTATTAAAATAAATGAACTCAATTGAAACTAAAATAGTTTTTGTTTTTAATTTAACAACTTAAATGTGAAGATAATCAAATATAAATCAGATTTAATTTTTAAGTACTTTATTATTGCATACATTTAGGTTCCACTTTTCCTCCTGATACTACTCTTTATTTGCACAATAATAATCGTCTTCTGTTTTAAAATTTTTATATGAAATTTTGTTTAAATTTGTTTATAATATAAATTTAAAAAATTTAGATGACTTTAATAAATTATAAATAAAGTCTAAACTTAAACCACAAAAAAAAAAATGCAACATAAAAAATTGAATAAAAAACATAATAATTTAAAATTTTAATAATTGCATACTGTTAGGATTAATCTATATTTATTTTCTTGTGTTGTTTTCATTTCATGTTGTGCAATAATAATGTAGCAATGATTAAAGAGCAACAATATATATATTTATATATATATATATATATATATTTTTTTTTGTAGAATGTAGACTAACTAAACTAAACTATTATAATCATGATAATGTTTAAGAATTTATATTTATTTTGTTGTTGTTCTTTTATAGTTTTTATATGCAATGCATGTTGTTGTACAAATGATACGTGTAGTGTGCGTTTTCTTATGGGTGAAAATATAAAAACAAAAAGAAAAAGGAAAACCAAAAAAAAAAAAATTTAAATGAAAAAAAGAAAATTTATTTTTTTTTGGTCTTGTTGCAGGAAGAAATAAAAAAAAAAAAAAAAAACTACCCAACTTAGTTTTACTTAATTTGTATGTTATTTTATTTGAACTTTTTTTATGATGTTAGTTAGTTAATGTTCTCTTAGAAGTTATTTTCTTTTAATATTATTTTAAGGATACCAAAAAAACCAAAAAAAACCCAAAAAAAAATAAAAAAAAAAACAAATAGGAACACAAATGCTCAATTTTCTTTATTATATACATTTTATAGGGACATGGTAATAATATTGTGGGTTTGCCATTAGTTAGAAAACAGTACCATATAAAATATAAACAAGCTTTTTTTTTGTACATGAAAAAAAAAAGTTTTTTATTTTTCTATGGAATTTTTTCCTTACACTTTTCTGAGAGTATAATTTTTTAAGCTTCCTGGAGATTTCACCCTTCACACTTTTTTTCATCCGTACAAACATAGTTTAAAATAAGTTTTGCATTATATTTGTGAAGCTCAGGAGACGGAGGCAGAGGGTAGGATTTAGGCTCAAGTGTATGGATGAGATCAGAATCAAAAACATAAGTCTTTTTATGTGTGTCCCCTTCCGTCTGTCCGTCCAAATGTCGCTCTTTCTTGTAACTCAAAAATTAAAGTGGATAGGTTTCGGATATTTTCACCAGCATCTACAAATCCGTCTATGCTTTTGAAATTCTGCTAGTTTAGTCTAGGGATTCAAATAACTGTCTTGAAACTTTCTTTATGACTATATGAGTACAATGGATAACTGAAACTTATCCAAAAGTGGTTAAGTTTTGTGGTCCCAAGTTTTCCCAAAAATTTAGTTAGACTAGGGAAGCGGGTTCGAGTATCTGCGATACAACTTCGTTTTTACAATGAGCTTAATTTAATATATAATAATGTTGAGTATGTGGAATTTTATCAAAAGTAGTTAACTAGATCATATAAAAGTTTGTATTCCGTTCATGTGAATATCCTAGAGGTGAAATAATGCACCTTTCCTTAATTATTAACATACAGTTTGCCTGCTTTCAACTTATGGCATTGGAAACCATAATTTATAAACTGACCTTTAATCAAATACCTAACCAAATATATAGTAATCTTACGAAACTTTAAACAGAATAGTATTAATAGATATGTTAAGCTCATAAAACTTAAGTTTAACTAACAGTGTTCTAAAAAGAAAAACGAACTTCACATTAATTAATATTGAGCATTTAGTTTCTTTTGGAAATAATGAGTTCCGATTATTTTATTAGCTTTAGTTATTTAATGGACATGTTTCGAAATAGATGAATCCCACTCCTGACTTTTAGCTTACAATGGATAAAAACAACTTGACTTTAAAAATAACTTAAACAAAGTTATTAATAAGGTTTTTTCGAGTGCTTATAAGTAATTACTGAGTAATTGAAATATCCAATATGCTAGATTAGCTTAGTCTTCCCATCTGGAAGTAATAATGAGAGGATTATAAAAGTTACTGCAGTTGGGCTTCAAAAAGTTCGCCATGGTCATACCCAACTTCATTTACCTTCTTAAGGGAGCAGATTATTTTAATAAACTTCATTATGTTACTCGAAATTTGGTGTCTGATAATTCTTCTATCATCCAAATAATCACTGGAAACATTGTAATCAACCAAAATTTTTAAGTGAATTCCACCAATCACCAGTCAAAGGTGTGATGGCGATCGCAACGCATCAATAACAAGAACGTCAGTCGTAGTCAAGCTTTAATTATTCTTATGGTAATATTAATGATAGCAAGTCTGTATATTAAAAATCGAACATCATAAGGTTCTCAGATTTAATAAATAGCTCAAGTTTGCAATTTTTTTACCGTTAGAATGAGTCTTGGTTAATAGATGATTTAATTTAAGATATAAATCAAGAGGCGAGGATTCCTCAAAACTGGAGATTTTTAATTAAAGAACTAATCTTCTGAACAAGTTAAAGAACAGATCTAAATGAAAAGCCCCCCTCCAGTTCGACCAGACTTATCTTATGATTTAGCTCATATAATTCTATTTCTTTTAGGGATACATTTTAAAATTAAAATATATTACATGCAAAAAAATAAGAAAAACAAAGAAAATTAAAAAAAGAAAAACTCCCAAAACAAAAGAAAATAAAACGAAAACTCTTAAAAGATCTTTATGGATGTAACAATAAGGGATAATTTTTTGGTTTTTGATTATTTTTTTTTTTTTATTATTTTGTTGCAAGCCTTTTTTTATTACATTTACAATAATAGTTAGTAGTTGAGAACATATCTTAAATCATACATATATATATACATATATATATATTTATTTGTTATTGCTGGATGCTGATTTCTTAAGGGCATTTTTTTTGTTCTTTGATTTTTTTAGTAAATAATAAAAGATTAAATGTGTCTAGAAACGATAGAAACAAATGGGAGCAAATGCTTTTATTATAATAAAAAAGATTTTTGCTGATTTTTGACTAAAAATAATTTTTCCAAAAAAAAAATTAAATAAAAATACCAGAAAATATAGGTCAGGGACAAGCGATCCTTAATTTATTAGTTGGTAAAACAGTTAGAGAAACAGAATGGAAAGAGCAAACTTCTTTGGACTTTCTTTTAGGAATTATAATTTTGCTTTTATGAATCCTCTTTTGGAAACTATATTAATTTAAAGGAATTAAATTATTATGAAAGAGTTTAAAGGAACATCTTCACTTGAAAAGATATCTTAGTGCTCTTGGCTTTTGTTCGAGGCTCTGTAAAAGGAAAAGACTTTATAGAGTTTCCGACTGGATTCAGCTACCATTTGGTAATTCAGCAATGACATAACCAAAAATTAGTACTTCTGTATCAATAAATGGAAATATATATGTCATATGAAAAACAGTATTTAATTTGATAAATATAACTCACAGATATAAAAGTATATCTGATAACTCAGAAATAAAAACTATTACAACAAGTTTATTCTATTTGAAATTGGACTAAGGGGATCTAAGGCTTCTAAGGCATGTTATAAGACCTAGCATACTCATATGCAGCAATTGTGTATGAATGTAACTGTGGTCTAGGCAGGTTTGTAAGCCTAACATTTAAAAAGTTAGCATGACTTACTTTACAGTTAGGACTTGATACTGGTAAAATTAATAAATTTACTAAATTTAATAATCATTTCTATATTTTTAAATATTTACCTTTTATAATAATAATGTCTACAAGTTTCGGATTTCTTAGTATTGTGGTCTATGCTCAATAACTCATAATCCTACAATATTATGAGTTATAATATAATCCTATAATATAATTAAGAACTACATTTTATGTAATCAAAAGGAATACTTACGAAAGGTCTCTTACGAATGGTTACAATAATCTACACACCTTTACATTAAATATATTTATTAGATCTTCAAAAATTTTTAAACATACGAAAGCTTCATAAAAATGTATCAAAATCGTTTCCATGACAACTACTTCAATATTTAAAATATATCTAGCTTCTTCTTACTAATCTAATTAGGAAAGTTGGGAAACTAGATAAAAAAATGATTTTTGGATAAGTGATAAATAAATAATGCAATAGGTCCCCAAATTTCGATGCAAAACAAAAACCTTATCAAAATTACAATTATTTGATTATTTTGTTTGTCATAAGGTCTTAGTGCAAAAGGGCCTTGGTATTAATCTAATTAGGAAATAAAAAGAACTCCTTTAAATTGCCTTCCCAACTCTGCCAAAGAATATTAAGAAATTAGAATGCAATCTGACAAATCCACGACTTTTTGATGTTTATTTTAACTGATTAAAAAAAAACCTCGAACTGCCTGAATTGTTTACAATATCAATCTTTGAATATAAGAGTTTTGCATTATTTTATATCACTTGGCACAATACACTTAAAGATGAATTGTTAAAATTATAAACTAAATCAGACTTTATACAATTACATAAATTTAGTCTGACGTCTGAAAAATTAAAGAACAGAGCAGTATTAAGGACTAAAACCAAAGTCTTTCATACGATTAGTGTTGGATTCTAGTTCTCAGCAACGTACAATAAATTCTCAATATTAAAAATATAAACAATCTTTTTATTGAATATTAAAGAAATTTCGAAAAAAATTTTGAGTAGGTACTAATATGTTCTCTTAAATTCATTAAATTAAATATCCAAAAAACACATAAACACATATACATAATTACTTTTAATAAACAAAGTATCGAATATGAATCGATCGATTTCAATACAAATCTATACTGGTTATTCAAGTTCAAATTTCAAATTGGATTGTTGGTTGGTTGGTATTTTTTGGTTTGTTTTTTTTGCAATAACTGGCATATTTTTATATTTTTTAATATTAGAAAATCTAATGGGATTTTATTTTTCTTTTTCTTCCTTCTTTCTTTCCTTTTTATACGCATTTTAATATCTTTTTCTCTTTCTTGCACTATAATATTCTATTGTTTTTCATATATATTC
This sequence comes from Dolichopus griseipennis, assembly GCA_963082915.1. Lineage (NCBI taxonomy): Eukaryota > Metazoa > Arthropoda > Insecta > Diptera > Dolichopodidae > Dolichopus > Dolichopus griseipennis. Next base: position 351,078,074 of record OY720441.1, read on the forward strand.
ATTTTCATTCTCATTTATTTTTATTTTATATTTTCATTCATAATTCTTTGGGTATTCATTTTGTACACACATATTTACAGATTGGTTTTAAACCACAATATAAGTGTTAAAGTATTTTGTATTTATTTTATTTGAAACTTAAATATAATAAATTTTCTATTGTTGTTTTTATTTTTTTTTTTATACTGGGTTTTAATATTATTTGTTTCTTTCTCTTTCTATCTTTAGTAGATTATATATATTGTGTTTTTTTTTTTTTCATTATATTTATTTTTTTTTATTTTATTTATTTTATTATAAAGCCTATATTTTTGTTGAATTGTTATTCAAGAATCTAACAAACTGTAACAACTGTTATATTTTCGTTTTGATTCAACTTGATTTTATTATTGGTATTTTTTTTGTGGGAGGTTTTTATGTATATATATACATTAATTTATATATGTATAAGAAACCGGTCGTAACAAATGCATGAAACCACTTTGTATCAAAGCGATTTTGTATCAAACTGTTCTGAATGTGCTGACGAGGTTTTTGATAAATGGTACTTGAAAGAGTTGCATGTGTAATTATTCAGAAATGTGGAAACTCTTACCATAAATGTCCTGGGGACTCAAATTCTAACACTTACTTTAGAACCGAATTTGGGGTATAACTGAACAGTTTTTGGTGGACTCTACAAGTTGCTAAATACCGAAAGCGTTTATATGGGAATCCATGTAAAACAGTACATTGCACATACAATGAGTTTCATATGTTGATATCCCACATGCGAGTTTTATAATTTTTCTTAATAATTTATAATTTTTCTGAGGAAATGCAGTTGCAAATGACACTTTTTGAGTACTGAGAGCTTTTAAAAGCTTTTAATATAAATGTCAGCGGTATATCATGTTGGGTATCGTTAAACGAGGCATGAAATAAGGTCTTGCGGAATAAAGTCCTGAGGGTGTTATTTCTCTTGGAATAAGACAGACACCACGGTATTTTTTTCATATATAATAACACCGCAAAATATTTAGAAAAAAGACCCTATGGTGTTATTTCTTTTGTAATTTATCAATTGCCTTCAAGGTTCAAATCTTAGAATGTTAACCATATTGTGTGATCTTATTTCTCAATTACTGACAATATTTTTAGAAAACAGTAAGTTGATTTACAAACTATCAAATAACCTAATCAAAAGCAACTACAAAAAAATGTTTCAATTCATAATTACAACACAAGTAGTGCAGAACATTACCGGCTAACAGCACTCAGAACCGAAAGAGGTAAAAAAGACGTCATGTTTAATGGTATAAAAATATTCAATAGCTTTTCTAACAATATAAAATATGCCCCTAATTTAAGAGTATTCAATAAAACATTGAAAGCTGAATTGCTGAAAAGCTGAATTAAACTAATAATTCTTAATTTGTTTAATAACATTAAATAATATTTGTTTTATATTTTATTAGATATAAGCTACTTATAAGTGAGATTTGTACCAGTTTTTTTGGACCTGTCTATCTCTGTTTTAATAAAATAAAAAAAAATAAAAAATTACAATATGAAAAATTAGATCCCGGTTTGTTATTTCTCATTGAATATAAAATAAAGCACCGGGTGTTAATTTTTCAAATTTTTATCATATTGTGATGGAATCGTAGAGTGATATACAAAAACATGTTAGATATTCACTTTTTAATCCAGCTTTGAAATGTCTTTTAATTCAGAATTTAACATACACATACATATTCTGGAAAAATCATTATTTCATTTTAAGACCCGCCGGAGTAATATATTTCATTTAATTAGAAATAACACCTTGGGGGCTTTATTTTACAATTATTATCAGAGAAAATAACCAGGAGTGTTATTATGCAGAGATTTATTTCATGCTTCCATCATTAAAAATCTTGTTCAGTGGCATAACTTTAATTTTTGGGTCATAGTTTGAAGTTCACCTACTTGGACTATCAAGTAAAGTCATGTAAATATCATGTGAACTGCATCTCATCCATCTTGGACTAGAGTTATTCATTCCTAACCATAAAAATCAGTGATACAATGGCTTTTAAAAATGTCATACAATGTAATCAACTGTTTGAACGCTTGCATTGCAAGCTCACATTACTGATTACGTTTTATATGTAAAGAGCAGTTCCATAATAATAAAGTTAAGTTGTTTTTTGAGGCAAAATTATTGACTTTATAACATTTTCACATAACTTCACCATTGTATTTATTAGAATGAGTGTAAGTTAAAAAAAGAAAAAACAATACGATTTGTACCTATGTTATACATATAATATGAAATTAATTTTTTAAGATATTATTGGATAGGTTCCCTTTGATATTAGTTTACATTATAGATATTTTTTTTTTTTTTTGAATTTTATTTAAGAAAAATTTTTAAAAAAAAATTTTATTTTCTGGATTTTACTTTTGTCTAACAAACTTTTTATTCAATTATAAAATTTATTTTAAATATCTTACAATATAAGATTCAATTTAAATATAAAAGAGTGTCAAAATTTTAAGATATATTTTTAACTATATACTTTGTTCAAGTATTGGAATCTTAAGCTTTAAAACTTTTTGTAATACTTTTGAAAAATTTCTAAATTAAATTTATCTTAACCATATTGAATTCTCAAGTGCTCTAAAGTCTTGATTTTTTAAGATTCTTCAGAAAAAAACATACGATCGGTGCACTCTCCGCGCATTCCTCTCGATTGATACGTATTTAAGGGTAATATTATTTATACTCCAGAAATGGCCTTTGTTGCCGAAGATTTTAGTAATGTTAATTACAATTTATTGTATTAATATTATATTAAAAATTCATAGATTAGACTTCAGATCTATTCATGCTTTGCACTCCAGTGTTTAACAACCCCAGTTTATCTTACAAAAATTCTGATAAAAAAATATCTTTAAAAATTGCATACTTTTAGGTATTCTTAAGAGTTCTCTTTTATTATTTTTATATTTGCTTTAAATGCATTTTGCCATATATTCTGGCTCAACACCATTTGTAACAAAAACCTAAGGCAACTGAAAACCACAGATAAAGAACCAGTAGCTAGACTGATAAAACGTAAAAAATGGAGATGGATAGGCCACACTCTGAAGAAAAAAGCAAGAAACATAACTAGATTGGATCTAGAATGGAATTTCCAATACAGTCAAAGGCAAGGTCAGCTAAACAACACTTGACATTGAACAGCAAAATGTGGATTAACCAAAAATGGACAACATTAGCAGGAAATCAAGTTAAGTGCGAACAATCGAAAGCAATTGAGAAGGCAAGTTGAAGTCCTATGCTCTTACGAGAAGTAAAAAGTAAAAAATTAATTTATATATATTTGGTCATCAAGGAGATTTGTGAACATTGCTTCAAATTTTCTTAATCGATCTTAATAAGTTAATAAATGATGCGCCCATTATCTGGGTCCCGGAGGCCGTAAGAGAATTAATACGAAATAAAATATAAGCAGCACAGCCATTCAGAAAAAACTGTTTATGCAATATTATTGGGAATAAAAAAAAACATATTAAGAGAATATTGGATCTGATAAATTAATAATAAAACTTTTTGGATCTGAAAATAAGAACGTTAGTTCTACAGGTATTTTATAATCTATAAAATTAACTTGTTCAACTTTCTTCCAGATAACGATCAAATAGTTCACCTATTACTTATATTTTTTTTTGTGTACATTTTTATCCCCCCCCCCCCTTCGAAATTGATATTAGCACCATGTAAAAAGAACTAACTTGTAAAACAATGATTTTTCCATGTTTTATAACTATAAAACATTTATTTTTATGTAAGTATGAATGTTTACAAAAAAAATAGAAGGAAATGGAAAATAAGATTTTATTTTAGTTTATTTTTTATGAGATATAATTCATGTATTACATATAGATACTTATTACATAAATATTTTCTTTTAATATATTGTGTATATATATATGTACGTGTTTATAAGATATAAAAGTAGTATATTGGTAAAAATAAGTATAATTCAAGTCCGTATCCTTAATCTTTCTGGGTGTTTTAGAACATTTTTAAAATGTTTTCAAAAATGAGTTTGACTCCGTTTGTATGTTCATCTGTGTGCCTTGGTGTTTAAAAAATTTGGACTCCTTCTGAAATAAAGTTATGAAATTTTAAGTACGCATGATAGGTGGCGCCAAAGAATGAACTTTGTCGAACAACTTGTTTAGTGTAGCCCCACATGTTACAGGGCTCCTACCCCTCAAAATTCAAACCAAATATTTAGATTTTTAGAACACAGGTTATGTAAGCTTTATTATAAGCTTTAATCTAAAAACGCCAAACGAATTTGGAAGCTCATTTTTTTCTAGAGGGAGCATAGGGTTTTTATTTGGCCTTTCCACGGTTTCCGGCTGCGGGTTCTACATTTTTGCTATTGGAAATCGTATTGGATAATTGGATAACTTGATCTTGTACTGCGCGAATTATTTGGACGCCCGAGTCTTCTATAGTATCCTGCTACGAGGGCACTTATTTGGGCACTCCGTTCTAAGGCCATGCTTGTACTTAAATAGTCTTATAATTATATGGAAATAATTAAAGTTTGAAACTTATTAAAGTTTGAAACTTGGAATTTTTGGAGGATAGTTAAAGTGCATTTATGTTGGAGCCGCGATCAGTGATAAGAGCGTCGATAAAAGCATAGCGTAGAAAACTAAATACATTATTTGAATAGAAGTGTTTATAATAGAGCATCGCTTTGATCAACGATAAAAAATACAAATCTTCCACGCTTTGCTCTTATCAAAGTTCCAAAATAAACGCACCCAAACATATCTGAAAATAAGAATGAGTCATTAATTAAAGAAAGCAGTTTTGTGCGGGCTCCGTTTGGAAGCTGTAAGGGGTTGCCAAATGATATTAGTTATTTTGAAGATTTATTTATACATTCACAATTTTTACCCAAAACATTCTATAAAACCAGTTTAAAATTTGGGAAATGTGCTGTTCAAAAACCTTTGATATATTTCCATTACCTGTTTTCCCCAGTTTTGACTTTCTTTATTGTGTGGTTCAGTGTTTTTGTTTTTTTGTATTGTCTTAAATTTTTGCACTACATTGTTTGGTTCAAATTCGTATAAAAACCAAAATCAGGATCAGGGAAAATAAGAAAATATATGAAGAATTTACATCTTATTTATGGCAGGACCTCTTACCTCCTACTTATGTTTTTTTTTTGTTGTTTATTCCTCTCGATTCTTTATTATTTTACGTAAATAGCTACTTAGGAATGATCTGAAGTATTTCTTTGTTTTGTGTTTTTTTTGGGTTCGGATTTTGTATACCATGAGTAAATTATTTTATAGTTTTTCTTATTATATTTTGGTTTTGATTTTTTAATTTTTTTTTTGTTTTTCTTTTTAGAAAAAAACAAATGAATTTTCATTGTTTGTTTATTTTAAATGGAACTATGATTGTGTACATTTTTTTCTTTATTCCATGACTTCCGAACAAAGTTTTGTTAAAAACAAAAGACAAACAATTTAGATAATCATCTTATTTTTTATATAGAGGAGACGATTTTTAAAGTATTTTCAGTGTAACAGAAAAGGGAGAGAAGTTATAAGCAGTATTAAATTAATTTAAAAATCAAATAAGTGGTCAGATAAGTGGTTTTTAAAAATCAAAAATTTCAATTAGGATTTTTTCTATAATAAAAAGATATGATTTAATCTTAAAAGTACGTATTACCCCTTTTCAAGAGACATCAGATTATTTATTAGAAATTTTAATTCTAAATTAAGCTAAATACTTTTAAAGTTTACTGTGTAGTGATGGGTTCCAATTTGTTAATTATTATAGATTTTAATCCCTTCAACAAAGTTTTATTCCATATTTTATAAAAGTTTTTATTGAGTGTGAGACATTTAGTTATGGTTAATGATTAAGTTATTTGTTGTTTCTTAATCCCTATCATTAAGAGTAAAATATAGTTACTCTTTCTTCCGCCGTTTTCCTTTTTATATATTCACTGCATCCGGTACATTAAAGGTATTTACAAGTAGGAAAGATGAAGGCAGAGTTATCCTAATCTCCACAATGAAAAAAAAAGCATTTATTTGTCAGTTGAGACTTCCAGATCAAGCTTTGACTTCTAGGAGCTAGTGCACGGAACTCAATCAAAAATAGGAATGTAGTTAATGTTACTAAAACCACCTTCCTTTTAAATTGAACTTATACGAATTAGACATTTAACAAAAATGGACAGTTTGATTTCCATGATTAGAAGATATATGATTTTTGATACGGGGACTAGGACCTATGAATTATAAGAAGATAAAGATGATAAATTGGAGGAACACTATGATTAATAATGTAAAGAAGTGTTATCCTCAATTTTTCATATTTAATGTGTATGAATTAACTCTTAAATTTTTTATATTACTTTTTCAATGTTTAAAATAGTATTCCTATATTTCTTATATAAAATTGTATATTATATCTTAAAGATATATTCTATTATAACTACCTAGAATATTCTGGATAAGAGATGAAACTAATGCATTATATTTGTAATGCGTCTCTATTATCATTATTTTATAATAAATTAGAATAATGCATTATTTTGTCTTATAATGCGTTAAAATAATTATTTTTAATTATCGTTTCAAACTTATTCATTAAAAATGCATTAAATTAAAATATAATGCAAAACCTAAAATAATTAAAATGAATTGAATTATTTTTGAATTATAATTCAATAATAATTAAAATAATTCAAAAGTAATTCAATTAATTTGAATTATTTTAAGTAATGCATTATATGTAAAGCATTTGTTTTGAAGAAACTCGTAGTGCATTAGTTTTAAAAAATAATTATTTTAGAGCATTATTAAGGAAATTAATGCATTGTTTATAATTACTAATTACACAAAATAATGCATTAATAATGTAATTAAAAATGACCATCTATGTTTCAGAATAGCGCCATTGTTGTTCTGCATTTTTAATTTTTTTCTTAGTATATAGTCAATCCACCTCCATTTCCTTCTGGTTATTTAATTCACTATTGGTTCTTGGTTTGCTTACGCCCCCAGTAATAAATTTAACCTTTAATAATTATTTTACCCAATATTATAAATGTTCTAATAAAACTGACGAACTGTAACTTAAATTAAAGCAAACGGAATAAAAGAACCTAATAAACTAAAATAAATTTTAAACGTCAAAAAAATGAAATACATCATTATAAAAATTTTAATAAATTTAATATCATGAACCAAAGTTGAAATTCTTTTTAAATTATTTTTTTTTTTTTTTTTTGAAATTTGTTCTGAAATTTTATGAAATTTTCCAATGTGCATTTTTTGATGCAATTATTTTTTTACAAAATAAAAAAATATTTAAAAGAAAATTCTATTCTTTCATCTTACATCCTTATTATTATTACATTTTATCTGATTCTAATTTGAAATCTATATTTAGTATAAAAAAAAAGTTAAAATGAAATTCATAAAAATACAGGGGGTTTCCTGAAAATTATATAAAATTTAATTTGCCTAATAATTCAAAGTAATTGCAATGAACTGCAGTAAAATTGGAATTGGAATAAAAAAAATAATTTTGAATCTTTACATTTAAAAGTTGCAAATCTTCTAAGAAACTTTGAGCTACAGCTTCCTAGAAAGCTAGCTTCCTAGTTATATAGAACTTGTTTTGATTAATTGTGCTTAAACAATGTTTTTATAAATATTAGTTCTTTTAAATAAGAACTTATGCTTCAACAAATGCATTTAAACTGATTTTTAGTATTTATTGCATAACCTCTAAATGTGAGTTGGTTTCTACTCCCACTCCTTTACCAATTTGAACAAATGATCGGATATATTTTTTCTAATCAACATGATTCCCTTTATATTTAGTCCCAAATGTATCCCATGCTGTGCATTGCTGAACCTTTTAAAAATTCAGAGTTGATACTGTAACTCTCAATGCCACAATTAAAATTTTGACAGTTGCTGTCACAGCATACAGCTGTAAGCTAAAATTGTGACAGCTAACCTATTTTTAAAATATTTAATAAGATTAACATTTAAGATTAGTTTTTTGCGGTTGGAATTTTTAAATGATATTAATTAGTGGTGAAAGTAGGTATTAATACAGATTTTAACAATATTCACTTGCAAACGTGGGTCTCAAAGTGTTACATTTGGATCGTTTAATCATAAATGGCTCTATCGCAATTTTAAGATGAAATTTTTGAACTTGATATTTTTATATGGTATTCCTTATTGGTGGAAGTGGGACCTAATACAGATTTTAGCAAAAATCCTTTGTGAAGTGGGTCTCAAAATGTTACATTAGTATCGTTTAATTCACAAATTGCTCAATTCCATTTTTAAGATAAACTGCGCAGTTACAAACCATTGAGTGTAATTCTGGTTTAAAGAGGCAGGGCGATTCACTAAACATTCTATGTAAATTCCATTCTCTAGACAACTTTCATAAATCCATCTCTCTATAAATATATATTTTTAGTGCTTCACATTTTTTATACTAATAAAATTATTAAAGATTTTAAAAAAATACCATATATTTTTGTAATTTAAAATAAATATTAATTCTTATTTTCAACACTTTTCATATTTTCTTGCTCTATTCAACAATTTGATTATTACTTATGATATTAGAAACATTTTTTTCCATAATATTATGGAATTTTTTTTTTAATAAAAACCACGTAAAATAAAAAAATAAAATAAAAAAAAAAAAAAATTTTATATTATTTTATTTGATAAAATTATAAAAAAATACAAAAAAAACAAAAATAGGAAATGAAATTTAAAAAACAAATAGGAAAAACCAAATTTTGTTTCGTTTTCAGATCTTTTTGTAAAAAAGTATTTCTCTATTTTTCAATTCAAATGAAATTTAAAACAAAAATTTTTTTCTAAATTTTTCATATTTACTTCAAATGCGAAAAAAAAATACATACATACATATTTATATTTCTGTGTGTGTCTATGCTTATGTATGTGGTATTTATGTATATGATTTAGTATTAATACTATATGTGTATATAATAGTATTCTTTTTTCGGATTCACATCCTTCAAATTCAGTAAAATTCTAAATTTATTAACATGTATATGTGTGTGTGTGTGTATATATGTAAAAATATATACATGTGTATAAAGTTGTATTAGTATAATAAAATATGTTTAACGAATTTGAAAAATTGCATTTTCCGGTATTAAAGAATAATAAAAAAAAAAAATAAACTTAATAAAAATCTATCTAATTTTTTGCTTACTTCTGAGTTGAAGGTCTGTTTTCATATTTATGGAATTCTTATATATGAAATTTCGAAAATATTTAATTGTAATTGAGTGATCATCTATGCGTTAATAACAAATTATTAGTAGTGTTATATAATACCAAAAGCTTTAAATTTAGAGAATCATTCTCTTATAAAAAGAAATACAGCTTTTATTGATTTAAAATTCAATGACTTTTCATTAAATTCAAACTCTTAGAGAAGGTTCTGAACTTTCATGTGCCTCTATATAGTCAAGAATAAAATCGCTTATCAAACGGAAGCTTTTTACAGTTATTAATAATATTCAAGGTAAATCAATATTGTAAATATTTTAATATGTTTGTGGTGGACGAAATTCGAATTGCATAACTGCACAAATTCTGTTGTCAAATTTATTATCATTTTTTTAATTGCATATTTTATGGCGTAAAACTGTTAATAATTTTTTTTTTTGAGTTTATGTACTGTAATAAAAACAATTGGAGCTTAGCTGTATGTTATATATATATTTATATTTTCTTTCAGTTTCTACAGAACGTCCTCTAATTTTAAAATTAATACAAACTTTTTCCGTTGAACATAAAGTTTGACTAGACAACTCTTAGAGTGTAAACTGTAAGCAACCAAAGGACAGTGTTTGTTAGGCTAGACAGAATATAACAGTTCTTAGAATGTAAACTGATGACAGGTTTAATAGGAAAAGTAAACTCTTTTATTAAATCTAGTTTACATCCTAATCCACTTATCCTTCTTCAATATGTCCAAATCAATTTTAAATTATAATATCCTTAAAAAACCGTTATCAGAATTAAATATCAAATGTAATCAACTTTATAACTGTAGTATATTACATAATTTATCTATTGAAGTTCTACATGCTGTAAAGGTTGTGAGGTCTTATGTATTTATTCAGTAGAAATTTTTCTAAATCTAATAAAAATTTGTATTGTATACAACATTGATTTGTGCCTGGGCTTTGTGGATCAGTTTAACAACTTAGAACCTAGAAAGTCACCTGTTTTATTTCTACTGCTTTCGGGAGTAAAGGGCTTCTAAAATAACGAAAGCACAACTAAAGCACAAGCGTAAGACATTGCTTGAACATTATGTGCTTCAACAAACCCTAGACCGACGTGGTTCCTCACTTATTTAAGATAATAGCGAAACAGTGCGATAATCATTAAAATAAAAAAAAACCCTTTTCTATTCCTGATCTTTCCTTAAAGTTTAAAAAAATATTCTCTGGATCATCTAAGATTTATAGCAACAGGGGCATTGAAATTTAAGTCTACTGAACAAAAATTAAACATATGAAGTAGATAGTAGTAAATATTTTTTAGTTTTTTAAATTTAAAACTGTTTAAAGTTTCTATAATAACGGTAAAACAGTTGTTCTTCTAAATCAAATTACTGTAATTGGATAAACGTGTGTTCGTTATTTCCCAATTTCCTAAAAAAAAGTATTTTCAAGCATTTGTACATAATATATTCGTATTGTAATATATATACGAAAATTTATTTTTCACACACGCTAATACGTGTACGTATGTACGTATAAATATGCTTATTGTATCTTTAGATAATAAAAATTCATTTTTTTTTTATTTTTTTTCACGCGTATATCCTTCGTCCTGATTGTTAATTTTTTTTTTTTTTTTTTACTATTTTGTTACCATTTTTGTACTACTTTTATACTAGTATTTTGTAGTTTGCTTCAGTTTTTTTATGATTTCAGTTTGTAGCACATTTTCCAAAAATTTTGAAAAAAATGTGCTTATATAGTTTCATTCTTTCGGTCCGTCCAAATGTTTACAAAACTTTGACACCGTTTGAAATAAATAAAAGAATTTTTAAGTGCTGGTAAGTATTGAAAAAGTATTAATTTCATAAAAGAACCTTTTTCTGTAGTCTCACTTGTTACGGACCTGCAGTCTCCCAAAGTTCAAAAATGCCCGTTATTTTAATTGTCATAACAAAAGTTCGAAGGAAAACTCAAAACTCAAACGATAGCCTGATTTTATGAGCTTTATAAATATGTGTAACACAGTTGTATAGTGTTGCCATATTGTACTTTCATTTACCGTTATTCGAAACCAGTTTTTGCAAAATTCTTGTGCTTTTATCTATATTTTTTAAACGATTTCAGTTGGGAAATTGAAATTTTGCGAGAACTTAGATTCCAAAAATAAATTTGAGCATTTTTAAAATGGCCCACCATTTCGGAGCTGTTAGGGGGTCAACAATTGAAAATTTGCAATTTGAATACTTGTCCAAAGCTTTTTTAAACAATATGCAAAGAAAGAAAGTGCCTGTTGATTTTTTACAATTTTTCTTATATAAAATTTTTCTATCTAATGTTCTAAAATATATTATAAAATATTTTTTAAATTTGAAAATGTGCTTTTTTAAGAACCCTTGGATTTTTTCATTTCTTGTTTTCTTTTTTATTTTTTCTGTTCAAAAAAAAAAAAAATTTTACTTATGGTTTACAGTTGTTGCATAATATTTTAAAATTTTGTTGTTGTTGTTGTATGATAGGTTTAAAACTTTTGTATGAATATGACAAAGAAAAAGATAACAAAAAAACAAAAAAAAAAATTGGTAACGGTTTTAATATATGTATATATGTAAACACATTGCATTGCATAACCAAGAAAAAAAAAACAAAAAAATAAAAATAAAAATCACATGCAGAAATATATTTTCCTTTTAACTAGACATGACATCGCCATAATAATTCACAAGATAAGCAATTTTTATGCAGAGTTGTATATTGCGAAATGAAATTAAAAAAAAAAAAAAAAATAATAATAAAAGCGGAAACCACACTATTTTTTTTTTTTTTTGGTACTTTGCTATTTTCTTTCTCTTTCATTTTTATGTGAATTTTTTTATTTGTGTTTCACTGTGAACATCAAAAACTGTAAAGTTAGAAAAAGAAAAGAAGATTATAAAGTCAAAAAGTAAAGAAAGAATATTCATCATACCAATATTTTTTTTTTAAGTTCATAAAAAAATATCCGAAAATGGAAATGGTATTATAAAATACTTTAATTCAATCATAATAAGGTTAAAAAAAATCATATTAGAGTAATCTTTAGTTTTGTTAAATACAGGGTGGCGCAAAACGACCGATATGGTTTGAATGTTTAATAACTTTTTAAATTTATTTATATTTTTATTTTAGAATTTTGTGAAAAAAACTTGGGGAATTGGAAATGGAACATTACGCAACACAACAGCGATCAAAAATTACGAAAAGTTATGGAAAATGTACTGAAAAGAGCACGAATGTGCGAAGGCGAAAATGGTCACCCCTTGCGGTATGTAAATTTACTACTTAAGGTAAAAGAATTTCCCCATTAATATACTGTATAACAAAAAAATAATAATAATTAGCCATTAAAAAAATAAGTTATTAAAAATTTAAACCTTATCGGTCGTTTTGCGCCACCCTGTATTAATTTCACTGAGCCGTTCAGGACTCTTCTTTTGTATTAGGACTGTAGTTATTATATAAAGTTTAGATATTCGATATATCACCTTTCCTTATTTTTCCGACATAAATCGATGACTTAACTCCCATTTCATTAGTTAGGCCATTGTGAGTCAACTCTGTAATATTAAATTACTAAACCCTATAAAACTGATGGACTGAAATCTATTTGAACCCCATTTGTTCTTAGATACATAATATCCCTTTCTGAGCTTGCTGATATAATATTGTGAAAACGAAGTGGGTTTAGAATTTCAGCAGTGTCTTATAAAAATCTATGGAATCTAATCTAATATTAACAAATTAAATTTTTTAAAAGTTTTACAAAGTATAAATACATGAATGGCAACAACGATAGGAAATGTACAAAGTTTTAATTAAGAATAAAACCCCCAAATCGGAAAAATAGCACAGTTTTTTAGAAACCCTTTACTCCCAAAGTTTGTGAAAAAGAAAGTAAAAAAGAAATATTAAAAGTTAACAATGGCTTGTTGAAAATGGCTTGTTTCAGAAAAAACCAATGCTTCTAAATACGAAATGAAGTTAAAAGATTAATCAGAAGATATAGGTATTTTTAACAAGCAGGACTTATAAAATGTAATGTAGTACTTTACCAAACCTTTTTTTTATAATCTGTCTATCAATTGAATTTTTGTCCGAAATCCAGAGTCAATTATGTTTAGTTTATGCTTAATTTCAAGTTTTTGGGAACCAAATGTAGGTTTGAATGGGTTTTTCTTCCAACTATAACTTGCGCGGTAAATTTAACCTTTTCAACATTTTATATGTAACTGATAAAATGTATCCTATAATTGATCTGAATTAAATACATTTTTTTTTTTATTTTCAATATATTTTTATTTTCTTTAGTGAATTTTTGAGGTTATGTTAATGAATTTTGTCACAAAAATAGTGTAACCGGATGAAAACGAAAAGAAAGATCAGTACATTTTTTTTTTTTTTTTGCAATTTTAAGTTCTTTATTTTTTGCATTCTCTGTTTTTTGAACAAATTAAATTTATTTTGACAGATTTTCTTTACTATTTGATCTCTTATTATTTGCAAAGTGAAACTATTTTTTAATACCATATTTTTCAAAATATAATTGCATTTTTTTTTTTTAATGTAAAATACAAAAATTCCAAAAAATTTTTATTTTTTTATATTAGAAAAAATATATATATTTTTTTTAATATTTTGACATATGAAGAATTTTAACGTTATGTGAATGACATTTAGATGAATAAAAAATATATATTTTAAAGAACAGAAAAATTTAAATTAGATTTATCTTGTATTATCTCTGATATTTTTGAAGTACAAAATAATAAAAATTAATAAAAATTTGTACTTAAAGTAATAATTTTGAAAGAAAACTGGAAATATTACAATTTAATGAAAGGGTTTTCATAACCCACATTTTTTTTTTTAAAAAAAAAAAAGAGTTGATAAAAAATTATGACAAGTTTTAAGAACTTTAAGTAAGTCAATGCGGCACTGCAAATATGTGGAAAAATGACGCCTTGCGATATTGTATTAAGAGGTCATATTAAATGAATGAAAAATCTAAATCTAAAATAATAACTTATGTAAAATATTTTTGATTAAAAATTAAACTAAAATCAATAAATCAATTGGTTGAATTTCCAATTCATATTTTTTTCCAGAAAAGTTTTTTAGTACTCTCACAATCTCTTACTTGAAGGAAATCCGGCTAATTTTGGAAACTGGGTGAACTTTTATTATTAATATTTCCTAATCAAATTATATCGAAATTTGGTAGTTCGTGCATGAAATTTCGATTATCGTATTAGTTTTTAAAACTTTTGCACAACCCTTGTTTCGTTTTTATCAATTGTCAAATAAAAAGTAGAATTTTATTTGGTGTAATTGACTTTAATAATAAATATGCCTGAGATTGAGAATTTAAAGAATATTATAAATATAATTATATAAATTCGATTTTGTACTAGATTATCAACTGAAATTTTCAATTTCATATTTTAAGATTCAGTGTTGTGATTTTTTAATTAAATTAAAAAATTTTTGAATAAATATTAAATAATTAAGTTTAATATTCTGAACACTTGAGAATAAAAAAAAAGCAATCAAAGATATTTTTTGCGGGATTATGAAATCAATAATAAAATAATAATGTACATATTATCGGGACACCTTCATTGATAAATTGAGGTTTTATTTACAGTTTATCACTTATTACAAAAGATAAGATTAAGCAATAGAAAATCATTTTTAGGGAATTGAAATCCATTTCAATAAGTTCATGAGTAATACAGTCTCAAGACCAATTAAGGAGCCAATAATATTTGGAATGAATATTTAGATAACTGAATTATAAAACAGTAATTTTATGGAAAATCTTAGCAATAACTGGGATCATTATACATTAAACGATTGTTCACAAAACTATTTCTGAGAAGAATTATGAGAGTGTTTTTCAAAGTTATTGAAAATTAAAAAAAAATCTAAGCGGTGTTTTTTTAAAAAATTTTTTTTATTACTGGCACCTTTAGGTGCTAACTGTTCACTGTTATAGACTAAACAGCCTGACGATATATGTGCTTGTCGGAACAGGAGGAAATATTATATTAATATTATTAGAACTGATCAAATGAATTCCACATACAATTTACATGAGAGAGTCATACGCCTTATAAGATGTAGAAATGTCATAGATTTTCAATAGATACAATTCTATTTTGTTTGCATTGTAATAATTTTGTATTTGAGTTATATGATATTCTATATCTGTGAGTTATAATATTCAATTAAATTATTTGTTTATATTTTGTATTTGTTTATGATGTTATATTTATGTATTTTTTATAAAAGATATATAATAATTATAAAGTTTTCACTTTCACTGGGATTCGAAACCAGGCCTTTGGTATAAAAGGTCGACAATCTTACCACTGCGCCACTCAGCGTTTTGTCATATTTTTAGAATCTCGAAAAATTTATAAATTATTATCTAACTTTTTTCATTTGTTGTTAAACTATAGAATCACCATTGTAATATAATGAACTAATTGAGATATCCAATGAAATATTTAAAAATTAAATTTATCAAAATCAAATATTCATTAAAATTTTTAGATAAAAGAAATAATTTTTAAATTAGATTTAAAATTTCAGAATTTTAAATTCTTCATCTCATATATGAATAAATAAATAAATAAATTAAAAAGAATTTAATTATTTTTTTAAGATTATGATCAAGTAAAATATATTGCTTTCAAAACAACTTATTAGTTATTCAGGGTCCATAGTTCTAAATTATCATATTTTTCTAACTCTTCAGTTACAAAAACACTTATGATTAATGGATCTATGTTTTTAACCATATTTCAAACCGAAAGGAGTCACGAAACTTAAAAAAGTCTTTCCTAGAAATATAGTTCGGTATTACCTACATTATTCAGTTTAATACAGAATTAAAACTATAAATTCTTTAACAAATGATTACTTTATTATTTTAAAATATATTTAAATTAAAACAAAATGAAGTATTGCAACAAACTAGATATAAAATCAAATCACTTGACTTCATTATGTACAAAAAAAATAAAATAAAATTTATTGAAAATCGATACTCAATTCTCTAAAAACAGAAAATATATCAAAGCAGTAAATAAAAATAGGGATTTATAGGGTCCCTCATTTGTGGGTTTTCTTTTAATAAAAATAGAAATTTTTTCTTGCATTTTTTCGAAACACCTAGGAAATTATTTAATATAGGTTATCGATTTAGTTTTAGGAAACTTTGTTTCGAGTTTTTGACTTTATCAAAAATTTTATTTTCATAATATTTTCTTTAATGCACCCCTGCAACTTCCCCTCTACACAAATTTTCGGAAAATTATTTTAAAATTTAATTTTTTACCCACTCACATCTCTTAAACGGAAAAGAGTACACTACAATTATATTCATAGATTCCCTAACTGACTTTAGACACCATATATCGTTATACCGACATTCATAAGTTTAAAATATAGTTAATCTGTTAGAGACAATTGTGCACTGTGGTGTTTAAGCATGTTATAACAGATATATTTTTCAAGGAAACTAGTTAATTTTTTAACTAATTTGATAATTAATTAAATTTTAATGAAATAAAGTACTACTACAATTATCACTTCATTTTAAGTTATGCGGAATGGTCACCCTTCATACCAAAAAAAATTGTTGTACCATCTACCATTGGCTCTGACATTTAAATATAACACATTAACTTAAATTCCACTTGAACTAAAAATGCCATTCAGTACTTAAAATGTCACAGATAACACAAGAAGAGGTTATTAAATGTCAATATGATTGAAATTACCAACTGTTAACGAACTGTCTGTCAAACGGCCAAACTTTTTAAAGTAACTGACTTTTATTATGAACATAATGTTCTTTCGGCTTGAAAATTTTTGTACCATCTACCATTGACACTTAAATATAACACATTAATTTAAATTCTACTTTGAAAATATCAAAAACGACGATTAGATGCATACACAAGCAGATGTCAATTTCAATTTGATTGAAATTACCAACTGTTAACGAACTGTCTGTCAAACTTTTTAAATTGACTTTTTTAACTGACATTTGTTATGAACACAATTTTTTTTCGGACGCGTTAAGAAGTATAACGGAGCAACATTAGAGTGGAATAACTTTGACATTTACTTGTTTTTCCAATCAAATCGTTTCTTTATATTATTTAAAAATTTCCTTTAATTTTTCTACAAAAAGAATTTACCAAAAAAACGATAAGTTTTATCATTATTTTTTTAAGAAACAGTGCTATATATATTAGCATCATGAATTTTAAAACATTCAGTTATCCCTTTAATTGTTTTGATTATCGATTATTGTATTACTGATTATTGTATATAATCATTACATACAATTTTACACGGACACAATTAAATTAACAAATTAAAATATTACTGTGACTTTAAATCATTTCTTCAGCCGCGTCGCTTGATTAGTCGCCGCGCGTCAGTATTGTGTTAAAATAATTATCATTAAAAATTTAATTTATCATTAAATGGAAGACATTAAATGTCAAAATGTCAAAATTTGTAATAAGTTCTGTAAAAACAACAGACAAGCAAAATTGAAACCAATAACCAACTTTTTCCTAAAATTTGTTGGAAAAAAAAAATAAATTCATATTCAAAAAATTCAATTTAAAAATTCTATGAAATTCTATTTTCATTGATTCTATTTTTTTTTGTTTTATATTCGATTAATCCACATTGGTGTCCACATTTTCATGAAATTTAATTCAAGAGATTTCATCGTTATGGTAAATGAATGAAATTATTTTTTTTTATTTTTTGAATCTCTTCAATTTCAGTTTAATTTTTTTTTTGAATTTAATTTCATAGCTTTGGGATATTCATCACTATAATCCAATGCAATTAAATTTATTTTAAATTTTTTTTTTTTTATATTTTTTTATAAAAATCAAATTCACTTTCAAAGACTCATTATACTTTTTGATTTGGTTTTTTTGTTTTTCTGTTTTTGTGTGTGCTTTTAGATCAAGATAAACTTTGAGATTTTTGTCCATGTTTTTTTTTGAATTCGATCAAATAAAATCAATTTTAAGATTTTCTGATTTTTTGTTCTTTGTAGAAGAAATATAAAATAAATAAACATTGTAGAAATTGTAGAAATTTTGAAGTAGTTAAACCTTATGAAGAAAATATATATAAAAATATATTAAGTTTTTTTAAAGTTTATTTAAACATTGGTCATCATTGGAAAATACAATGCTATTCCAAAAATGCTAAACTTTTTATATCTGATAAATTCAATTTAAAAAAACAAAAATATTAAATTTTATTATCAAATATCAGGAATTATTTGTATATTACTTATATACATTGTGTCCGAAACTCAAAGGTCATTAAGAAAAGAGTTGGTAAAGAAGAATGAGGTTTATCTAACGGGTTCCGAAATAAATGCAATCAAAGGATTTTTTTTGTTTTCTTTATTTAATTATTTTAAAACCTATTACTAAATTTAACAATGGCTATCAGAAGAATGGGGAGTATTCCGAATTATTCTGCTAAACTTATATATAATGGCCATATATTATCAAGAATTAAGTATAATATATGCAGTTGAAGTTATTGTTCATATTTTCATAAAAATCAAATAAGTGTAGAGCTCTCGAAACTTTATTTAAAATACAAGAACTTGGACTAATAATTTATATAAAATAATTGATACACTGGACATTAACCAACTAATTTACATGGAAAAATGTAAATACACGTATTATATCTTGAATAATAATATTAAATCAAAACTTAAATTTCAAAGCAGGGAGAATGTTCATAACTATCTAACCATAAACAGGAAAAATATCAAAATTTTTAAAGCCAAACTAACATTGAAGCAGCCAAAAAAAGCCAAACCAACATTGAAAAGTCTCAAATGCAGCGCAATAAAACTTTTCAACTCCCTATCGCTAGAAATTAAAAATGGGGAAAATTTAAACTTATTTAAAAAGTAAACTTAGAAAATTTGTAAAAAATCTTAAAAAAAAAAAATTAATATCTGAAATTTTAAAATTTTAAAAAAACCTAGAAATTAGAAAAATTTACAATAATCATAAGTTATAGAAATTATTATTTAAATGATAGTTGTAAACTGTAGTTTTAGAATTAATTAATTTCTTAAACATAATTTTAAATATTATTGTAAAATTATGTGAAACTAAATAAAAAATTTAATAAAAAAATAAACTTATTACTAAACTTATTTTGTGAAATTTTCAAAGAGGTCTCTATCTAATCTTCAAGCTTAGGCAACATAGAAAATTTGTTTAAGACTTAATACTAATTTTTTTATTATTTTTATTTTAAAATTTTTAGACTTTTATAACTTAGTTTGTTCCATCGTTTATTAATTTCTTCAATTCAGAAATTTCAAATCTACTTAACATATTCAAATTGAAACATTTAATAAATCAAAAGAAAAATGGAACCGAAGTCTTTATGCTCTTGTATCGTGAATCCTTATAAATTTCTCGATAGGAAAATTTCTTCCAAATACTTCTACTCTATTTCAAATAGGATCGTTTTTAGAAATGTATTCTTTCACTTCGTTCGCCATATTTAAAACTTTTTCGATCTTTTTCACTGACTTTTTTTATTACATCGGAAAGATCGTCAGAGCTATCTTCATTCGATAATATTTAATTTGTTTGTTATCAAAAAAAGCGGAAAAATTCCACATTTTACCAACCGAGTTAAAGAAGTGTCACGTTGTAGAAGAGTTACCTGCACTTTAAATTAAAAATAATTCGAGTAATTCGAATAATTGGAGTGCAATGACAAGCATTTTATAAAAAAATATTTAATTAAAATCATTCGCAAACTAGATCTATAGTATCAAATCTATTATATAATGACCCCTATTGCATTTGTTCAGCTTTCATACAAAAATTAATTAAACTTCATTTTTTAATTAATAACAATTATCAAAATATCTTCTAAAATCTTTTTAAAATATGCTTTCAAAATAATTATACAATACAATATATAATAGATCTTTAAACATTTTATATTTATTTGTTAAACTAATCTATATATATTTTTAAAAATATAACTGAAATATATTATCATTTAAGATTGAATTTATTAACATTTTTTAATATTTTTATTCATTATATAAAATATTTAGTTTTAAAAAATCAAATTACATTTTTATAAATGTATAAATTAAAAGTATCTAATAGATACAAATTAAAAAAAAAAAAATAAACAAAACATATTTTAGAGCAATAACAAATTCTAGACAAATTTATATCTACTCAATCTCAATAGGTAAAAATATCTACTCAAAAATATAAAATAAATTTTTTTTTTGTTTTTTAATTTTTGCACCAAACATAAATGAACACATATATTATATTACATATATATTATATACACATATATAATAAAGCGACTTTATGCAGATTTTTCTTTTGAATAAAAATGAGTAGAGTAAAAAAAAACTTTTAATAAAAATAAACAAAATAATAATATATTTTTTGTTGTTTATTTTAATAATGATGAAAAAATAAATAAATAAAGAAAATTTTTTTATTTTTTTTTCTCAAAAATAATGAAAAATTGTTTCCGATATAAAAAATAAAAATAAAAAACTCAAAAAATATTATATATTAACTTAAAACAATTTACTTGTAAGTATTTAAAAGAATATATCTTAACGCTTTGTTTAAATTTCTCAATATCAACTAGATTATTATGTAGATTATTAAGTAAATTATTAAGTATAATCAATTTAATTTAGTATTGTCATATTAAATGTCATATTAATATCAATTGACATATTTGTGTCCTGCTCATGATTGTTTCACGGTAGATGTCAAAAAAATTTATGTCAAAACTCTGAGAGCCTATTTATTAACTAATGTCCTTCAAATTGTTATACAAATATGACAAACAAAATCGAGAATAATAAATTCACAACTAGGTAATTTTTGACATTTCAAATTAAAAATTTATCAAAATACACAAATATGACAAACAAAATTGAACATAAAAAATTGACAACTATATTTTGACATTTCAAATTACAAATTTTTCAAAGTTTGACAAAAATATAAATCTTACTTTTGCTTGTAATTTAAAACGTCAAATTATAAAAATGACAGTTTATTCTCAATCTGAGTATTTCGTTGAATCTGAACACTTCTATAGTATTCTATACATGATGTGTTCAGATCGTGCTTAATTTTTATTCCGAGAACTCTCTATACTAAGTTAAAACCAATGCCTAAACATGCCAATAGATATGGCAGGAGTTATGAAAATTAAAAGATATGGCAGGAGTTATGAAAATTAATTGAAATAAAATTTTTTTTTGGAAACAACGCAATATCAAAAATTCAGGGACGGAAAAATTAATTAAAAGTAAATATAGCAAATAGGCAATTGTGAACTTGGTATTGAGCTCAATGCAAATTTTCCAAACAATTACAGCTAAAACTCGTAGTTTTTCCTAAAAAACGTGACATTTGACTTCAAGGTCAGGTTTATGCAGCCCTGCTATTATTTGACAGTAATATTGTTAAGAACTTTTCTATTACAATATTAATTTTATTAGCCAATATTAAGAGCTTGTAAACGTAGATAGAGAAATAATTTAGAAATGTAAGTAAGAAAGAGATAGAAAACTATTCAAATTTTAATATAAAAATACTTATAATAGATATTATGTATATATATTGTACAATACAATAACAATAATAATAATAATAATAATGAAAACAACAATACCTTTAACTTGGCATGAAGTCCTTTTTTTTGTATGTGTTTTTTTTTTTTTTATATTTTGATACATGCATAATACAGGATAATATTAAAATACAATAAGATGAGTACAAAGATAAATAATATAAAAGATAAGAATAGAATAATATTAAAGGAAATTTTCTTATTATACACTTCTGTTAATAGTTATATTTTTTTGTTTTCTCTTATTGCACTTCTTTTATAAGCAAATTTTTTTAATAAAGAAAAATCTATCTTGTTAACTGTAATTTTAAAAGCCTGAACGACTGTCCGGCACGTCATTTGCGTTTTAAATTTGAAAATAAAATGTCAAATGTCCAGTACAATTAGAATGGTATTTCTTTATTGGTTTTTGCAATATGCATTTAAATGGTAATAACAGCTGTTATGAAATGTCATTATGATTCAGTAAATGTCAAAATAAAATGTCAAATAAACGATAAATTTGATCAAAGGATTTGAAAGTAAATTATGTATACAATCTAATTGGTATTTATGACATTCAAAAAATATTTACTCAAATGACCGGGCTTATTTTTACCCAAAACAGATTTTAAGGATTATATAAGGATTGCAGTTGAGTTTAAATTTTTCAACATTTATTATTTTGTTAGATATAAAAGTGTAAATGTCATAAAATTGAGTTACTACCTCGAATACTAGTTTACTAGAAAATTGATTTAATACTAATTTTTTTTATTAAGAAACTTTGTAGTGTTCTTTCAGAAATATGGAAGATGCATGGTATTCCTGGAATATTAAAACTATAGAAAACTTTTATGAATGATTATGTAATTCCTTTGAAATTTGAAATTCCCCATAACCAATTTTTGTATACTAACTATTACTTATTTAATAGTAAATAAAATTTAATTTTAACTTCATTCACCAATAACGTAGTATTTATTACTCATATACCAGTCTTGCAAGACTTATAAAAATCGAATTAAAAATTCTACTGTTAGAAAAAGTATTATTTTTCAATTCCTTAACCATTGTACAATGCAGGCTAAGTAGACTTGTAAATTTTTGAGTACAATTACTTAATACTTTTAATCAAAAGTTTGGATTACATTTACTATAATAATCGGACTCGAATGTTTTGCTTTAACAAGAATTATATAATAGGTTTAAAGTACTTACGAGTATTAGTAAGTAATCGCCCTTACGAGTATTAGTAATCAAAAAATAATCTATCATTCTTGTTAAATTATTTTAATATTTTTGATTACAAAAAATAATCTAAAAGTAATCCAAATTATTTCTTGATTACTTTTCGATTACTTTTGTATTTTTAAAAATAATCCAAGAATTATTTGTATTACTTTTTAATTTTTAATGATTATTTTTAAATTATATCAATATAATTTTAGGATGTATTACAGTACAAAGTAATCATTATTTTTACAAGCCTGATGCTAAGTAATAATATAGTATTAGTATTATATTTGATGTTCTCATACTTTATTTATGCGCTTCACCAAGCACAGCGCTGGTATAAATTTTCCATGAGAGCGTTTTAAATTTTCCCACGATAAGAAAAATATTTTGAATATATAGAATATATATTTCTAATATATTAGAATTTCTCATTTAAACTTAAAGCCTGATTTGAACCATGAACTTTTGCTGAATATAAAAAGTAGATTAAAGATCTAAAACCATTCTTTTGTATAGGTCCAGTATTTACAGAATTAATATTTACAGGACAAGTATTTACATACCAGGATTTCCCAAGTATTTAGTCAAATTTTACAATTGAACCAACAAAACAAGGACACCATACTCGGAAATTACTATATAATTGGAAAATTTATATTTTTCTTCTTTTCCAAAACAATTTTAATTCAATCAACTTTTAAATTTTTTAATTAAAATGTTATTTTCAATAGAAATTCAAAACTCTATACAAACTAAAGTAAATTCTATAATACTAGCGTCAATTACTGTTGTCATAGTAACGATAAAAATTTTATTTGTTTACATAATAAGTTTTTTTTAATATAAAATATGATGTTGAACATGTCCTTGAGTCAAGTCTTTTGAATATCAATTGGAGTCCTTATAAATTATTAAAAGATTTTCCATGCTATTTGTTTGTTTTTCTTTTATGCGTTTTTTTGTTTTTTTTATTTTGTTTTTATTCTTTTATTTTGTTATTGTTAGTAAAATAATAGAAAAAGTGTGTATTGAATTTTTTTTTGTCATATACAATAAGAATGAAGAAAAATCATTATGTATTTTGGCATGTTTTAGAGTAATTTATTCTTCTATATGTACACAATTCATAATATAATTCATTGTTAAAAATAGATTATAGACTGAACTGAAGTCTAAATTTAGTAAAAATAATAATAGTACAAAATTATTAATATATTCACTAATATATGATTAAAACTTTTGCTATAAATTTTGTTTTTATTTCGATTTCTTAACTTTGTACTAAAATTGTTTTTCCGCTTTAATTTCGGTTATAAAGTCAAATAAATAAATAGCCTTCGGTAATTACTATTAAAAGTAATTTGGTTTAAATTTCTGAAAGAAACTTCTATTACACTTATAGACTTTTTTTCAAAGTTGAGCTATTATAAATAGTTTCAGCGTCACATTAACCGTCACTCCACTTATCCATCTTCGTAGAGTCGGGTCGTCAACCTTGTAGTATAGATATCTTGTAAGGTCTAACACCAAATTTAAATAAATAAAACAACTAACGTCTCCGCTTAAAAATTTCCAATGGGGAAACAAAAAGGACAACAGGTGATAATTCTTACACATACTTTAAACTATCAATTTGGCGCAACACAGCTTATGGAAATTTGTTAGTCATGCGGTCATCGCGGATATGAAACCATATCTCATCAAATGTGCTCCCTAAAGCTAGTAATGCGTTATGATTGTGATTTATAAAAGTTTAAGAAGAGCATAAACTCATTTCTTCCAAATATCCCATGAAATTTTCCTCATCCGCCACAATCCCAAAATTCGATATTTCCCCAAGCTGGATTCGTTTTCGCATCCCTATAGTCGAAACCAAACTGTATATTTGTATGGTTTTAATTCCCAAGAATCCAAAATAAAATTTAGTGCAAAAACGGCTGTGTTTTGGTATGATAAGGCGCTGATTCGTATAGGAACTATGCTGGATCGAAGCTTTCAATTACGCTCATAAAAAAAAAGTTTAAAATAGCTTAAAAAAAACTTAAATATTTTTCACCATACTTGATTTCTATTAAAAATTTATGATTTCCATTGATAAAATTAAGCATTCTTATTACATTAAGATCAATTATAGTGCTTTAAAATATCCAAATTTAGTACTCATCTTGCTGTACTCGATCTTGCTTAACATATTTGTTCTAAGCAAATAGAGCGCAATTAAAATGCCCTCCGATTTACAAAAAAAACCAAACGCGAATTATAAGTTCTAAGGGTTATGAGTATTCCAAGTGCCTAGAAAACCCTATTGAATTTTTTGACAGTTAAGAATATGCGAGCTGAAAAAAACTCCTTAATTTAAAGTAAGATGATGTGTATTTGAGTTTTCCTTTATATCACTAGGAATTAAACAGCAAGTTTTAGGATTAACACAACTCAAGAACTTTTCACTGATACAACTAAATCAATAAAATATTTAATTTATTCAACCGCCTCAAATTGAAATCATCAATACACTTTCAATTAAATCTCAAACACGCAAATATCAAGCAAACGATTTTTTTGCGCAAATGGCCTTATAATTTTGCGCTCACTTATCGCTCTTCTATATGGAAACCATTTTTTCTGAAAAATTACTCTCGTACTCTCTGCGTGTCCGAGGTCTTAAAATTGTACTATTATTAAAGAAGAACTCTAAAATCTTGGACAATGAACTTCAACTAATTTCAAAATTATTAAAAAAAAAAAAAAGGGAGCCAAAACAAAAAGGATCAGCACAAAATAATAGGAATTTTAAAATATTTACAAAAGTTCAAATCTAAATTTTATAAATTTTACCAAAGTCCATTATCCTAACAAGGATAAACAATTTAACTTCAACGATTAATTTAAACTGTATAACAAAATTCTTTAAAAATTAATTAAAACTACTTTCCAATTATTATCACTTATCAGTTATGACCAATAAAAATTCTATAAAATAATTAATTAAGAATTCACAATTTTATTTAGAATGCAATATTGAATTCTTTAACGTGAATCCTTACACATTCTACTCGTCATCGCACCTTTTTGAACGAACTATTTTCTAATTCATATTTATAACACATATAAAGCTTAAAAAATAAGTTATCATATTAAAAATAAATTGATAAAGATCCTAAAAGTTTATTTTATAAATACATATACATATATATATTGTTAAGACATCCTTATTATCCTTTTATTTTTATCACAAAAATATAATCTCCGGTAAATAAAGTTTATATTATTATGTTCATATATAATATATGTACTATACTAAATGTATAGGATATTGTATGTATATTATGTATTAATATCTTAATATATCCTTAGGTCAAGTATCCAAAATTGTTTTTAGTTTCTATTTCTGGGAATTTTCTATATTATTCCTTTCTTTTTTGAATTATTTAATATTTTTAGGCTAAAATCAAACAACCATGGATTATTATAGTATTAGAACATGTATTAGAGAAAAACCATATACAATATAAAAGTCTTAAAAATACTTTAAATGTGTATGTATAAAAGACAAAAAGATTGTATGAGAAAATTCAATTGAGAATAAAGATTTGTTTCAAAATTATTATATTTTGATAATATATATATATTTTTTGTTTTTGTGAGGATTTCTTATATAATATAAGTTAAAGGTGTTCACAGGAATTTTGTATACATATATAAATATTGGTAGGTATATTGGTAATAACTAATAATAAATTTTATTTTAGGATTTAGAAAATAAAACATGGTATTAAAATGATTATTTTATGACAACTTAATAATTAGTTCAGAATTCTTGGAAAAACCCTTCTTATAATAATTGTTTATTTAAAATTTTAAGAAAATTTCTAAAGTAATTTTTCTTTGATCTGTTAACCTTTGATAGAAGTTAAAATAGAAATTGAAAAGATTCCATAGAAATGTGTTAAGCCCCTTTGTACCAAATAAAATTTTAATTAAAAATTTTAATACAGTGAAAGGTCTTTTTAAATATGAAGGATTATTGGTTTTAAACAATATGTATATATTATTCAACGGCCGCCGACCTTTAATTCGAGAGGCCGGAGTTCGAATTCCAGTACAAGTCACAGATATTTGATCGGGATTTTCGAATCAACTCATCTACTACTATTAGCCGATGGGTTCAAATTAATAGCTTAATCAATAATTAATAACTCTATATCTTTAATGAAAAAACAATCATTAATATAAACAAATAATGTAATTGAACAATGTAACTCACAGATATAGAATACCATATAAGTAATTCAAATATAACATTTTTACAATATTATGACAAATAGAATTGTATCTATTGAAAATCTAAGACGTTTCTACATGTTATAAAGCCTAGCCTAGTTTAAATTGAATGTGGAATTCATTAGGATCAATAATAATTAGAGTAATATAATCGCCCTATTTCAGAATTTATAGCAATTTTATATATAGGCTTATTATCCCTAAAGTTGAACAGTTAGCACTTAAAAAGTATAAAAAGACCTTACACAATAATTTTTGAAAGTCCACTAATATTTTTATACAACGGCTTAACCTATTAAGCTTTCCCGGCAAAGAAGCATGTTATAGACATACATGTCCAGTAGTGCTTGTAAGTAAGTGGATTATATAGACTATATTTGATTTCATTGTATTTCATTGAGCTGTACTTAATCAATTTAATCAAAATATTTAAACATAATGGATATAAATTGGTGGGATTAGGAAGATTAGAAAGTATTTTCGATCAAAATCAGGGAAATCGCTTTTTCAAGAATATTTATTTATTAGTTTAGCTCAAACTTTTCAAAATGTATATATATGGAATTAGATACATATATTACAACTTACAAGTAACTCCATTTTCCATACATTTAAAACAACAAAAACCTTAAACATATTTAAAGATAACACCATATTATACATAATATCATATTTGTCATAATTTAAAAATATTGATATTTTAATATCATTAACAAGACACACGTTTTTAAAATTAAAAATTTATAAAACAACGTGGTCGATAAACTACAGGTATATATTAATTTTCAAAAGAAAAATTTAAACCTCAAGGTTTAACCTTTAAATAAAAAAAAAATCCAAATATTCCCAAAATCCCTCAACACTATTTCAATCTTTAAATAAAGTAATATTCATCACCTCTGAATTATTTAAAACAAAAGAACAAAAAAAAAAAATTTCCATAAAAACTAAAAAAAAAATTCTACATACATACGTAATAACAGGTGATGAAAATTTATGTAAGTTCTTAACAGTTTACTTTAACAGCATAATATTGAAAATTATCCATACAATTATTTCTGCATAAATAATAATATTATAATATGTATATAAGTCTTTTTATACACATACTACAAATTACAATTGATATTTATGTATAAGAGGACATGTATAATTATATTAAGTGTTTGTATAAGTATTATAATACACTTATATTATGTGTATATAATTATAATTGCGACATCTCTACAAAAGTGTTATCGAACTTTTTTTTTTGTCTTCTTTATTATCTTTTTGTTTTGATTTTTTATAAAACAAAAACAACCAAAAAAAAACTGTTATACTATTTTTACTATACACTTATTTATATGTGTATTAATGTTTTTTCGTGTGAAAAACCGCAAAGTATGACAACTACTTAATTTGTGTCATAATTGATTTGAATCTTTTTTCGAGTTCTATACAAAATATAATATATAAAAGTATTATACAACTACACTATACAACCACTACATTTTTATACAGTAGAATAACTACAAAAGAATACTTTAGATTGTATATTTGTACTTTATGTATTATTTATGAATATTTGAAAATTATAAATTAAAAGTGGAAAATTTAATTGGAGAATTAAAATGAATAAAAATGGATAATTTATACGAGCTGTTTATGAAAATTGTTTGCATATGTGCAGAATAATTGAATTTTTTTAGTATATTACTTGATAATTAGAAATATTAGAAAGTGTTCTTTAAATAATTGACATATTTTATTATTTTATTAGAAAATAAATTAATATAGAGAATTAATATATTAATCAATATTTGAATATTCTAGTGAAGAAAGGTTTTTCTAACGGTTCTTTGGTGGTTTTGATAATGGAAAATAGCAAAGAAAGATAATTGTTGATATTTCAAAGCTATATATTTTTTTAATTCATTGTTAGTGTTATTTTACATTCATGAATCAATTGAACTTATTTAAATAATTTTATTCAGTTGGAGTAGAACCTGTGTAAAAGCTAATGTAGAATTTAATAATAATATATCAACATTTTTTTCGATTATTACATTTAATACCCTAATTTTATTCCATAATTTGTCCAAAATGAATTGGATATGGCTATTTTTGTGACTCTAATCACATATTGAAATTCTTTTGAAGGTCCGCTAAAAAACTTTCACTTAAAACAATTAGTTGAACCAACTTTATTTTCTAATTTATTATTATATTAGTTATAGGGCCTTTGCGGATTAATGAGCAAGCATTTGGCTTACCAACCGAGGAGGTGCGAGTTCTATTCCCGTACGGATCATGAAGTTTCAATTGAAAAAAAATTTTTCTTTATAAATCACCATGGTGACCAAAAATATACAGTAGAATATAAAATATATGATATAAACAAAATAAATTATATTACTTATAAAATTAATAACTAGAAAAATCTGCCACGCCGGAAAATGAAACGTCCCCTGCTTCCCTGCCATATGACATGGCATGAGGTAAAGTACGGATTATAAATTAATAAATAAATATTAGTTATGAATTATTATACCAACTGTTTGAGATTTTGTAAACGAAAAAAATTAAGAAACAAAAATAATGTAGAGGACATTCAATTTGATAAGTGAGTGACTTTCCCTTTAAGGTGTGGCAGTTAAATTATTCTATATTATGGCATTAACTATTACAATATTTGTAATAAAATATATTTTTTTATTAGATATGATATCGAGCAGCATTTGAACCCAAAACTTTTCGATTGAAAGCTCCCACTTTAACCATTGAAAAACTGATTAAAGAATTTCTTATCCTCTTATCATTTATCGTTAATCAAAGAGAAGCTCCAATATAAACACATCTATTAAAATTATGTATGCACTTTCCTACACTATACTCATATCAACGTTATTAGTATCATCACTTATCGCAGCTCCAATATAAACACACTATAAAGCACCACTCCCTACTCTACTTCACTTTTGCGTTTTATACCAACTCATAGACTATATTTAATTGATTCAACCATATATTCTAAAGTGTTTTAATATTTAACTACGTATTTTTTACGTATGTCCGTCTGTCCGTCCATCCGCACGATAACTCAAAAACTAAAGGAGCTAGGATCTTGAAATTTTCGCAAATTCGTTTTTTTGCAATAGCCGTCATCTCTGTACCTGTACCATTCTCTGTACCATTACAGTTACGTGTCTGAAATTTTCGCAAAAGTAGTTTAGTTTTATGGCCAAAGTTTCTGCAAAATTTGGTTGGTCTGTTGCAGTGAGTTCGAGTAGCTGTCATACAACTTCTTATTTTATATGAGCATTACACTACACCTAATAAAGCTGGTATGTTTGAAATTTTGCCAAAAGTAATTAATGTTTATAATATAATGATATAATGTTTATATAACGGTCATACGGGTATCCCAGAGTTGACACAGTCTACTCTACTACACTCTTCCTCGTTTTCATTTAATTTTATAAAATTAAATCAAATCTAGAATTCGTATAACACATTTATAACCAAACATTTTACCTTTAGGTATACAAAATTACTAAAATCTTAAAATAAATATAATTAAAATCCAAATATAAATATTTTAATTAAATTTAATATTTTATAAAACAATAATAATAAACCAATTAAATTTTAGGGGTTTTAATTACCCCAAAAACCACAATATAATATTTTTTCACCATCTTGTTTTATTATAGACTTGTACGAACCCAACTGCAGCTTTAATACATTCAAAAGTAATTCTTTTACATATAATAAATAAACAAACTAAATGTATACACATATATATATATAGATAAGTATACATAAATTTTTAGATATGCATAACAAAAAAACAAAAAAAAAAAAACTCATGTTTGTATAATGAAGCGCATTAACGGTATTATTCTGCATTATAAACATAAAAAATAAAATGAAATAAAAAAATCATACAAACTATATTAACATTTTCTAGCCATTAAAAATTTGTTTCATTATATATAGTATTTTTTACTTTTATATTATTTCTTTTATTTGCTACCTTTTTGTAAACGGAAATGACAATACTTTTTACTATATAAATATCTTTATATACCTATATATATATACCTACAAATATATAATTATACATTAAATATATATATTCATAAAATTTAACACACTTGCTTTTTTTCTTAATTGTCTTCCTTTTAAATTTTGCATTTAAGTTTTCACACATTTTTATATCAATTTATATTATATATATATATATATATATGTATGTATAAATGTGTATTAACATAATATTTTATGAAATGCAGTTTATTTACGTATATATATATATATTTATAAAGATATAACTGTAAATAATTGAATAAAAAAAACTTTTTTTTTTACTTTTTTTTTATGTTTTTTATGTTCTATAAAAATTTATTCATTTATTTCATATCCTTAAATTATTTAAGTTTGCTTGTTTGTTAATTATGATATTAAAACACACACACACACACACACATACAAACATATTAAATAAAAATGTAAAAAAATAAAAAAAAATAGTATAATCCTTAAAGTATGAAAAATATTGCATTGGGATAATATCAAGGATAATAAAGAAAACCAAGGAATAAAAAAAAAACAAAAACAAAATCAGAAAAAAATGAGAATAAAAATAAATGAATAACTGTTGCGAAATAACTGTATAATATATATATATATATATGTTTGTTTATATAAGACTTCAGTTTTTTTAAATATCATCCTTTTCTTATATATTTGTGTATATGAATGACGTAAAAATATAATTTTTGTAATGTTGCACCAAAATGCATATATACATATATCTGATCATTAATGTCTACAAGGGGTGGGGGGAAGAAATTGTAGTGTGAAGGAAATTGAAAAAATTTTTAAATTAGTAATATTTTATTCAGGAATTGATATCTTGAATGGGATTTGGGTTTTTTAGGAATTTTGCACAATATAAACAAATTGATTTGAATTTTAACTTCAATTGTTAGTCCTTATTATCTCAAGTTTTGTTTACTTAATCGGGGAAGTGATTACAACCACATTCAGAGTTTTAATCCGTTATAATATGAATATGACAAGTTGACAAAGCGTCAATGGCCAAGTCTTAATCCAATTTTAAGTCCCATTTATCTCAAACCTTGTTCACTAAATCAGCCAAGTGATCACAACCACTCTCAAAGTTTTAATTCGTTATAATACGAATATGACAAGTCGACAGATCATCATTTCCCAGATCACAATCATTCACAGTACTGTAATGCTATAAGTACTAATAAAATAAGTTCACAGATCACTAATTCTAAGATCAGTGATCGTGAATTCGGTGTTTTAATTCTAAACAACACAAATAGAAGAAGTCCACAAGATCATAAGTTCCTTATTTAATATCAAATCTCAAGTTTTAGACTATTATTTTCTAATCTAACTTTTTTTTTAATTGACCAAACTTACTATAACCACTATTCGAACATTAACTTGAAATAACAAGAGTATAACAGTTTCTTAAATCATCGATTAAATTTAGTTGTATCTTGATTATCATTTCAAGAGTGGATTTGGAGATCTTAGCTTGGTTGTAATACAATTTAACAATCTAAAGCAAGTCCAGAGTTTTTTAAAACGATTCCCATTCTTAAGTCACTTATCCTATCTTGGTTCTATCTATCTTAAAATTGCCTTTACTTTAATGCACGAAGTTGAAAGCAATTCATTTAAAATAAAAATTGGTACGTTCGCTTTTTTTTAGAACTTTCTAGGTAATTTTCAAAAATCCTTTAAAAACATATTTCTTAATACAATTTTTTCCAACTCTTCTCAATTTTTTAACATTAACTCGTTCCATTTAGAAAGGAATTTAAGCTTTTTCTACTACTAATACTTTCTACTAGTAGTAGTTCTACTACTTACTACTAACAAAAAAAACCCCCACCCCATATTTAAAAATATACTCCTTCCATGATTTTTAAATAAAGTATATATATAGAGAAAAAATCTTTAAATTAAAATCACTATAACTACAACCAACAAAAAAACAAAAAAATTTATCCACGAATAACGGAAGTTTTGAATTAAAAATATCATCAAGTCGTTTACTTATACTTAAAATGATAGTTATAAGAAAAACATACAAACAAAAAACCCAAAAACATATAAAAGAAAATAATATTTATTAAAAAAGTAAAAACAAGGATAAAGTGATAATATGTAAAAGAAGGAGAGAAAGAGATAGCAAGAGTAAATCTTTACTATTATAATATGCAAAATCACCTTTCATTAAATGAATACAAATTACATTTGGGAATTTTTGTCTATTTATTCTATTATGTTGTTTCATTTTTTGCTCACTAGATGCCAGCATTTTAATAATAATGCACTTTTTTAATTTTACTTTTTTTTGTGTTAATTTACTTTTCATTATTTTTTTTTAGTTTTCTAGCTGGTGTGTGTATTAGGGAATTCTTTAATGAATTTTTTGAGAAAATTTTCTTTGTGCGGATTTTGGATTTTGTAGTTTTGTAGTATAGTAGGAATAGTACATGTGGAGTAGCATTAATGCAACTATTTTCGGAATTACAAAATTATGAGTAGACTTTAAAAATTTGTGGATGCAAGTGAGCAGATGTTTACTATAAATGGAAGCGTGTCATATGTCTATATTTCATTTAACGGTTCTATCATTTGCCTGTATTTCACGTGTTCGTATTTCTTGTTCCCCCATTTTGCAGAATTATAAAAGGTATTGAAGAATTATTTGACTTTCATTAGATATTAGATAAAGGCAAAGTAATTTCATTGATAATTAAACGAGCTACTTCCATATTTAGTAAACAACCTAGGTAAATCTATAATTTTATGGATAATTAGGAGAAAATTTAAATTTGATTTGAAAAACAGAGTTCCGAAATATTTCAAAATAAAGGCAAATGAAAATACAAACAAATGAAATAAACAAAAGCTTGTTTCAGAAATTAAAATCACATAAATCTGAAAATGAAGGTTACCGCATTACAGTTTCATATTATTATAAAATCAATCTATCAAATACTGTTAAAATACTAAGGATACAACGATTTATTTCTACAAATGTGGTGATGCAGCCTTTAATTTTAAACTTTGATTTATATCGTACTGAACTTAATAATCCAGTTCTATATACATTGCATTTTATTGTATACACATATTACAGTCTATCCTTAGATAATACTTGTACATAAATCTCAGTGCAGTAAACTTATTATTTGGTATATTTTAGTTTAAGTTTACGGAACTTTTCAATTACAGTTAGTTATGTAAAGTTTACTGCAAGCTTTAATTCTTAACCAGCTATTCATACAGAGTATTTGCCCCCCTTAGCTCTTCTTTCGAAGATAATCAAAAGTCTTCCTAAAATAAATATATTTATTTAATAGGGTACTATACAATGTACATATATGTTTACATTACATATATATGTTCAAATTTTCAAAAATAATATTAAGACTTTAAAAAATATTTTTAAAAACTCCATGTCATATTAAATATATAATTTACAACTTTAACATATTCGCCGCATTAATTGTCATCTCCAAAGATCTATTTATTGCATTTATTTGGGAATTTCCCAAATAACAAAATGATATTAGATACAAGAATAGATTTTACGTCAACTACAATCCTTACTATTCCCAAAATATAATTTTCTTCAATTCTGTTTTTTTCTCTATAATTTTCATGTTGTGCATTTTTGCAAGTAAATACTTAATACAAGTATATATTAAAATAGGTATATATACATATATATACTTAAATAACTGTATATGTTGTAATACCTGAAACTTCCTGTCATTATTTTGGTACTAGTATACTTCCTCCAAACAACTAGATGAAATTTCATGTAACTATACTACTAGGAACTTTTCTATATTATTAAAATTAAAACTAGAAAAAAAAGAAAAAGTGAATGAAAGAGACAGAGAATACTATAGTTTGCCACTTTAACAGTTATGGCAAAAAAAAAATAGAACAAAAATGATGAGAAGATAATAAATATAATAGTAGTAATACATTATATATGTAAAAAAAATATATATGTAATAAAAGAAAATGCAATGTTTACAAACAACTGAGTATATATTTATACACTCTTTTCACCTGAACATGGTCCTTTTTTACATGATCTAGATCCTTTTTCACAAGAAACTTCGGTGTTTTTTTAAATACAAATAGTTCTAAATTTTTGCATTAAATCGGTCGTTTTTCAAATCAATTTTGCCTATTTCTAATCGCCTCCTATTCTTCGGGTCCAGTAGTCGAATCAACGTATTTAAAAAAAGGTATTCACCGATTTCATTTTTTTTTCGTTGTTTTCCGTTTTGCGCTTCTTAAAGGAGTAATGGGCATTCACAAAGTCTAATCAGACTAGGCTCCAGTTTCTTTAATCGTAATATTCACTAAGCCGTTGATTGGTCCGCTATTGTAAAAGTTTATTAATACACAAAATTTCGAATCTAAAACCCACCCTTAAAAATAGCCCCCAAAAATTTAGGTGCCATATATTTCCCCATCTTGAGCTTCTTCTACGGAATTGGGGACTACATTTTTTTTATTTCATGTCAGTTTGACATCTGGGTGCCAAGATTGTGACAGTTTTTAAAGAACCAAGTTGATATGATTTTGAAGCAATCAATTTAATTTGAAAAAAGATCAAATTAATTCGAAAATAGTTAAATTTCATGTGAAAAAGAACCAAATTCAAATGAAAAGAGTATATTAAATGTATGTCAGAATTGTACTCTATAATTTGTATGTATGTTGATTATTTAATGTTTTGGTACTTATTTAAGTTTTTCTGTTATAATGTCAAGCTAAAAAAAAAAATATACAGATATAAAAATAATGAAAGAAAGAGACAGAGAGAAAAGAGAAAAGAAAAAAAATTAAATAACAGTATTTTCATTTTTTTCATTCATTTATTCACTTCTTCGTTTTCATGTGTTAACGTATGTGTCTTAACAAGATTATTCCTTGGGGGAGATAAAATGATAATGAATTTCCTCGTAATTTTCTTAAGTTACAACCAAAAAAAAAAATTTCGAAAAAAAATAAAAAAAGAAAGAAAAAAAAAATCAACCAAAAAGATTAGAAATGTAAAGAACTTGAAGCATTTAAGCTGATAGCTATGAAATAGTTTTTTTTTTTATTTTTTTCTTCATATAATTAAATTGCTACAGAAAAATAACTGTTAAAATATATATTTCTACATATATATATATAAATATACATAATATACCTACAGATACTACATTGGTAAATTCAAATAAAATTTGACTTAAAGTTTCTTTTCTACTGAAATGAAGTGTAAATATTATTGACTTTTGGACTTAAATTAAAATTAACACATATTAAAGGTTTTATAATAAAAACTCAAAGAATTTTTAGTAAAGAATTAAACATGGAATAAATTATCAAGGGTATTTATATATTGATTAATTAATAGATTTCACTTTGTGGTTGAAAAGAAAGTAGGAAAATAATTTGATTATTGACTTAAGAATATAAATGTACTATAGATAATAAAATACTTGTTGGTGGTAATTGTATCAAATGGTGATAAGAATTATAATTCATTTAAAATTTTTTAATTTTAACACTATTCCATAAAAGGAAATACCTTGAAAGTCGTTCTTTTTGCAATCGATACAATTCAATTTATTTAAATATTATTGATCAATTATATCATACAATATAATCGATTCAATTCAATTTATGTCAATACATTTGATCAATAATAATATTTAAATATATATATTTATGTTTTGTATTTTACTAATAGCTCAGTGATTAGAGTGGCGGTTTTTAACCGAAAAATCTCGGGTTCAAATCCTGATCAGATCATATCTAATAAAAAATATAATTTGTAATTGATATCGTAATAGTGTATACCATAATATAAAATAAATTTAACTTTCACACCTGAAGAAAAGTGAGATTCACTCACTTATCACAATGTATGTGGTAGGGGATTGTATATTAAATAAATAAAAAAAAAATAAGGTTAATTTTTTGGGTTATAATTGTGTATCTGTGAGTTATAAATTTAAATTAAATTTTATTTGTTGACTTATATGAATTTAGTAATTATTTTTTATCAATAATTGTAAAAATTTAATTAAAATATTATTAATGTAATAAAATAATAAATGAAATAAACTATCAAAATCAATAGTTTGTCCATTTTCAATTTAAATTCTAGATTAATTATATTAAAAAATGATTTTTATTAATTAAACTTAAAATGATTTTTAGGGAATTTTTAGGAAACTGGTTTCAGAAAATAGTTAGTCCCCAAAACAACGGTTATATACACTATGTTATGGGGATATCTCTGTAATCCAAATTTTCAAAATCCAGTAAGTGTTATGATATGCAATATTTTTTTTAAGACAGCACCTATTGTAAACTGAAATAGTTCAAGAAAAATAAATAAGTCTTCTTAAAAATTTTTTACGAATACAAAGTCAACAATCTCATTAACGATGAAGAGTATTTCCATTTCCATTTCCTCCTTATGAGGTACGGAGAGTCCTAAAGCTGTGCATCAGTGACAAATACCTCCACACAATTTGGTGTAGATTTATGACTGTTAGATTAATTGGTCTATATTCTTCGAAAATGAAACAGAACACCCAGAAATAGTCTCTGCTACGGATTACCATATCATGTTGGCGCAGTTTTTACATTCAATAGGCCCCTGATTTTTATTTTGTGATATTTTTTAAAAGAACGTGCCTACTTCAGAGATAATCTAAACTAAAGTAGGATATTCGCACAAACATCGCGCAACCTAATGAAAAATGTCTTAACAAGAGCAAATAACTGCCAATTGGAAAATGAATTCCTAATTCAAGGATGCATTTTTTTGCACTTAGCGCTTACCAATTAAATAAAAAAACTTTAAATATTGCAAAATATACATATACTTATAAAAATCTGTCAGTTATACTTTAAAAATTAAATCAGTTTAAATCAGTCAAATCAAATTTGACTGAATAACTTAAGCAAATGAAAGTAAATGAATTAAATTTTTTTAACTAAAAAATAATCCGAATATATTTTTTTCTAAAACACAACTCGAATAATAAATCCTATTATCTTTTTTAAACATCCTATAAGTATGCAATTTTTTATAATATTTTATTATTTAAAAACAACACTTCCTTTTTTTAAAAAAAACCATTTAACTTATTCCATTTTAAATTAGTTCTGTTTTTTACTCCAAAATAATTTATTTTGTTCTAATTCTAACCTCAATTTATTTAAAAATTTTAAAATTCTAGTTTTATTTCAAAAACAAAAAAACAAACAAAACAAACAGACATATAAGTTAAAAGTACTTTTGAACTTTTTCTATCTATTTCAAATTCTGTATATGTATGTATGTATACAATCACAATGTATAAATCATATCACTATATTTTATTCATGTTTATTATAACTGTTCAAAAAAAAACTCTTTATTAGTTGCATTACAAATGGCATGAAGAAAAAACAAAAATAAATAAAACAAAAACCAGACCTAAAATTTATATACCAAAAAATATATTATATTATCCCAATAACTCTTAAATATTGTGATA
This sequence comes from Dolichopus griseipennis, assembly GCA_963082915.1. Classification (NCBI taxonomy): domain Eukaryota; kingdom Metazoa; phylum Arthropoda; class Insecta; order Diptera; family Dolichopodidae; genus Dolichopus; species Dolichopus griseipennis. Next base: position 351,117,252 of record OY720441.1, read on the forward strand.
TAATACATATTATAACATAAAACCAAAAATAACGATAATAAAACAAAAGAAAAATTTTAAACAGTCTCATGATAATTATTGTCCTTATTACGTGTTAATATTACAAACAAAATATAAATTTTCAAATTTCGAATGAATACAAAAGCATCATCTTGTTTTTTTTTTTTCCAATTATTTGTTTGTGTGTAGTAGAAGGAAAAGGAATTGAAAACGTGTAAATATTTTATCTGAGTAAAAATAAATTAATAAATCTTGGACTTTTTGTTTTGCCAATATTTGTGTATAGAGGTTTCTGACTTTATTCAAAGCTTTTCTTTAAGAATGTTAAATTTCTTATTTAATTTTTTAGTGGGGTACATACTAATATTCAGCTTTTAGTTCCTAAATTCTAACCAACAAATCGTCGTATGAATATGTGTTTTCTCCATACACCAAATCATCGGGAGTTGTTTGTAGATTTTGGAAGGGAGCTGCGTCTATTGCACTTATCCGTTTTCTGTTAAACTTAATGGTTTAAGAGACACTGAAGTTAGCAGAAAACGCATAAGTTATATTGCTCTCCAGCTCGTTCTAGAACTCCACAAACAACTCCAAACTAAAAATTGACCCTTTGACGTATGGAGCAAACTAATATTCAGCCGACGAAATGTATTAGATAAATAAAGTCTTTCAATAATTTTCAAGATCCTATCACAGAAACTTTTAAATATGTTTGGCAAAATGCATCAATATTTGTGAGAAAGTTTCGATTTTTTTTTGATAGATAGTGCTTTTTTTTTATTTTTATGAGGTTATGTTTTTTTTTTATGAAAAAATGCCCATTTTTACCAGAATTCGTTTTGAGTTTTGTGTCTCTTTTGCAATATTAAATAAAAACCATTTTATATTAAAATAAAATTTGAAAATTTATCTACATCATATCAAAATTGCAGCTGTCAAATCAAAATTTTAAACTGATATTTAACAAATTTACTTTTAAGTCTTTTGAGTTGACTTTTGCTTTTAAGATTTTACCATTTGTAAAAAAAGAAAAAAAATATGTTAGAGTAGTGAGCTTTTATAATGGATTAAGAGCTAGTATTGTAATAAAAAATATGGAAGTGTTTTTTTTTTTAACTTATTTTCAAATAAAAAAAATTTTTTTAAATTTGATTAAACCAAAAAACATATTAAATATCGCATTTTAAAGCGATCTTTGAATCGAAATCAAAAATATTAATAGTTTTAGAGTTATAAGTAATTTAGCTTGATTCTTATAAAAGCTCTCATAAGATTACGTGTAAATTTTTTTTAAAAATATGCCTTCTAAAATGCTTTTCGGTCTTTGGAAAACATGACCTTTAATATTCTGAGTTCTGATAAATACTTTCAGTTTTGTCTCAATGAATATCAATTCTCTCATTTCTTTTGAAAAACGGTATTTCCTCTTATAATTTTCTCTAGCAAAAGATAAACAATATTAAAGAATTTAATAATACAATAATTCTTTAATTAAATTTTGAGTTTAAGCTGACAACTAAAGTTTTCAACTGTCAAAATCATCTTGAAAGTTTCAGTTACAACTAAGAGGATATCAAACTAATAAACACATAAAAATTGAGACAATTTTAATCTAATTACAAAATTTTCAAAAACAAATTGATCACAGCTCTAGTATTAATTTAAGAACGTTCTCTGACAGCGTCAGACATAACAAGTCAACACAATTTCCATCGCGATCGTTCGTCATCGTTTTACATTTGACAATTCTTGAAAGTCACTAGGAAAATAGTACTTGTTAAATCTTGCATAACATTTTATATATATATATATAAAAAATTTTCCATAAATATAACTGTATAATAAACTAACTGTAAAGTTGTAAAAACAAATAAACAATGATAGTGGTAGTTATGCAAAAAAAAAAAAAACTTATAATAAATTACAAATATAAAAATCATGAGTCCTTGCGATAAAATAATAAATTTTTCAACCACATTGTTTACTCTTGTTCTTCATGTTTTTTTTTTTTTTTCAGTCTTTCTTTGTTTTTATTTTGCTGTTGCTATTGTATTGAATACCACGATTTATGTTATATTCTTACAATTTATTTTTTTAATTTTTTGTTTTTGTTTTTTGTTGTTTTTTTTTAAATATTGTTGCTATCGCAGCAATTCTGTACACTTTACTATAAAGTATACTTTAGTATGATTTAAAGATTTAAATAACAATAAAACAAAATAAAATAATAAAAAATTAAATATTAAAAAATAATAGAGAAAAGAGGATTCATAATGTTGAAAATATATAAATAATTATATGAATATTAAAGGATTTTTTTCAATATATATATATAAATAAATAAATATTAAATAACAGAAATATGCTATTCTTGCACAATTGATATATACATATATAAAGAGATTGAAAAATGGACTATAAATGAAAGATGTTTTTTTTTAATGATATTTAAACAGAATTGTAATAAGGTATTATTGTTACCATATTATTATTATTATTTCATACGAAAAAAATGATTATTTCAATTTATTGTCAAAGGAAAAACAATTTTTAAATATTTATATTGAAGTACACTTTATTTGATTACATCTTAAATTATTTAATATAAATTGAATCTTATACAAGTTCTTAAGAAATTATGATAGAAATTAATATCAAAATATTGAATCACTTATGATTTCCCATGCACGATAGATCGGGTCTTCAACTTGGTACGTGTACTTGCGAAGTTGAATCGTGTATAGGCAAATTGAAAGACCATTTTGACGGTTGAAAAATGGATTAAAAGAAAATCAAAAAAAATACTCTGTTATGTCTAATACACTAATTTTGTCTGATACTGTTGCTACTCCAATTACCCTTAAAAATTGAAACTTTTGAACAAATAAAATTAACTAAAAAATTTCTGTATTTCCTTTGAAATCAGGATCATTTTATCGAATCCAAATTTTTCATTGATCACAGCTTACTAAAATAATCTCCAAATATGTTCTAATCAAAATTAACGAATTAAAAATCAAAAGCCAAAAAAAAAAATCTACGAAAGAAATATTTATTTTGTGAGTCTTAAATGAATCTTTTTTAAAAAATTTTTGTTTCCTGTTACTCCACTAGGAAGCCTTGGGGTTCAAATTTAAGTCTCCATTCTTCTTTGCTTCTAGCTGTTTCGTCAATTTCATTCCAGGAGATCTAGTATCTATTTATTTCATTTAGCATTGTTTTTTTTCCATGTTATTCTGGGACTTTCCCTTGTTCTGGACCCACTCGAAAGTTCCAGCATAGCGCCACTTTTGTTATTATGTTTATTCCTAATCCACTGTTTCATGCTATTTTCTGAAAGCGGTTCAATTTGAAGTAGGCATCTTATTGGTTGAGTGATAGTAAACAGATGTCATCTGCGAAGTCAAGGTCTTCTAGATTTTTATCATCTGACCAAATTATGCCTCTTTCAGTGCAACTTATTTCTTTCATGATATCATCTAGTACGATAGTGAATAAAAATAAACATTATTATTTGCATTAATAAATATATGAGTTACAGGGTTGTAAAAGAGCGAACTCAAATTCAAAGATCAATTCAAACTGAACCTAACTAAATCTTGCTCGAAATTAAACTTATACACATAAGCTTACACTTAGATTTAACTCAGAATTGATCTAGTTCAAATTTACACTAAGATTAAGCTCAGAATTGAGCTTGTAACTCAGGATTGAGGTTAAAATTCTGAGTTGAGCTAGATTTAAGCGCGAATTTAAAGCTCAGAATTGAACTAGTTGAGATGAACTTGAGCGCGACTCAAAACAGCTTAATATTATGTAGTTTGATATACCTTATGAATTAAAATATTTAAATGAGTTTCTCTTATTAGAGTCATCTTTTTTATATAGCTCAAAATATGAGTTGACTCAAAGTATGAGTCAGTCAACATTAGAGCTGAGAATTGAGCTTAGTTGATATTTGAGTACTTTAAAATATTAGTTTTTAAGTTTTTAATAATAAGCTTTAATGTTGAATTTGTTGGTCCACACTTCCTCGGTTAATAAGTCAAATGTTTACCTACTAACCCACCGAGGCCCTCATTTTATTACTTAGTATTTTTTATATTACAACCCATTAAATTGCTTTGTATGTAATACTCTCTGACGCGCCCCCTCCTCACACTTGGAGTGAACAAAATTTTCAAACAAATTAAGCCGAATTTTGCAAACGTTAGCTATGAGCCAAGAGGCTTTCTCAAAAAAAAATCGTCTCCCAACAAAAATCGATTTAACTGAATGATTTTCATTGCGGCACAACATCATATACAATATTTTAAAATTTATTTAATATATTATATATGTACTTGATCAAATATTAAGCATAGTAAATAACTAAAATTCATTAAAAACCATTTGTTTTTGTTTAAGAAATTCCTGAAATTACAGAAAAATTCCAAAAAAAAATTCCAGATAAATTTTTAATATACTACTACCTACTAATGATGACACTGTAATTTAATTCAATATTAATATTATGCTTTAATATTTTATTATAAAAAGAAAAAACAAAAAGAACAAATATATAAAAAATAATAACAAACAATATAATTAATTGTAATTCACTATTCTCTCATAATTATTCTCTCAGTTATTCTCTCTCTGTTTTTATTTTTTGTTTTTTGCCATTACAGTTATCTTTTTTTATGCTCTATGGGAAATTTAACAAGCGTACATAACAACAAAAATAAAAACAAAAATAATAAAAAAAAAAAAATAAAAATATTAATAACTGAACAGATTGTGAACGTATAGTGTGTGTTTATGTACAAGAAAAAATTATTATATTATTATTCATATCCTTACCATTACGGTATATTAACGGTTATAAATTAATTATTAAGGATATTATTATATGTTTGTATCTATAATTCATATTAATATATAAATATACATAAACACATATATATGTATAAATTAAATATGTATATATGAACGCATTTATTTACTATTATTTATTATAGAGTAATTAGTGCTTTCATTATTAATATAAAGTAGGTAAACTAAAAAATTGCACATACTTAATACACATATACAAATATATATATATATAAAAATATCCATATATATACATAATATATACTTAAACTTTTGTATATTTATTTGAAATGTAAATAAACTCAACTGAAAGTCTACTTACTTATATTAAGTAGATAAATAAATAAATGAATGAAGAATTAAACAAAACAGAACGTATATTGTATATAACTTTCAATACATACTTACGTATATATATGTAAATATTAAAGTACAATAAAAAAAAAAACAAAAACTTAATAGATTAATGACTCCAACAATTGAATACAAAGATATTGTTAAAAAATTAAACATTTGCACACATGTTAATATGCCTACAGTCGCTTTCTTCAGTAAGGTGGGAATATAAAAATTTTTTAATTAATTTGAGTAGTTTTAATCTTCTTTAATTTAAGATTTTTATCCTACAGTTTATTAAGTGATCAATTCTTTAGTTTGAGATAATTATGCTTCATTTGATTTTATGAAATTTAATCGTGTTAAGAACTTTGAGGAAGGTGAGTGTAGGATTAAATCTAGTTATTAATTCATTAACCAAACGTCAAACGTTTGTTCTATGCCAAACAGTGACATAGAACGCAGAATAGCAAAAGCTAGAAGTACCTTCGGAAGGGTATAGGTAGTATGGAAATCAACACACAGAGCACGTGGAACTAAAATAAGAAATTTCGTGGCATGTGTCAAATCCATATTGCTATATATGGAAGCGAAACATGGCTTGTATCAAGAAATAACATACAAAAATTACAAGACTTCATGATAAAAAGTTTAAGAATAATATGTCGCATATTCTGGCCTAGGCGAATAATGAATGAAGACTCTGGGTAATGACCAATATGGGTCCAAATTAGAAAAAAGAAGTGCAAGTGTATTGGTCACATTCTATGGCGGCAAACAACATCAGTAGCACGCCAAACCCTAGATTGAAACCCGCAGGGTAGGAGAAATATGGGAAGACCAAGAACAACCGGGTGGAGATCAGTCCAGAGAGAATGTGACCTATCGGGAAAAACATAATCCAAATTAAAGAGATTATCGCTAAACAGAGACAGTTGGAGAGACTATGTTGAAGCCCTATGAATAATAAGAAAAAAAAATGAATTAATTTATATACAAGGTAGATATAACAACACTTGATATATACATTTTAGTGCAGCAAATATCAAATCGGATACTTGTAATATGTAATAATGAATAAATAATTATAATATCTATTAAGACTCAATACTACCTTGCATTTAAACTGTACCTGGAACTCGTTAACATTAGTTATAATATTAGGAATGTAATATAAATATATGAATGAAGTAAATAACATATACAAAAATTTTATTTCGCACTTATATATCATGGACATAATTAACTCTTATAGTAAATGTAATTAATTAACCGGCGAGATAGCGCAGTTGTTAGAGGCCGCACTTTTCATTTGAATGGATGTTAATACAATAATAAAAACAAATAATTTAATTGAATAATATAGGAGATACCTTGTAATTCAATTGCAAAATTATTTACAAGTTAAAATAAATTTATATCTATTAAAATCTTATATCTATTAAAAATCTAAATATTAAATGTTAAAAGTTCTAATAGCTATCTAATAGTTCTAAATGTTATCAGTTCTAATAATATGAATATAAAAGGTCCCCCAGTTCTAACATGTACGTATGGTATAGACCAGTGCCTAACAATTGAACAGTTGGAGTTAAAATAAAATAAAAAATACATAAAATTTTGATTCACACTTATATGTCACAGATATAATTCTTTCTTAGTTTTTTGAATTAAATAACATGTTCGAAACACAATTGAAGGCGTCGAATCAGAATCAAAAAGTTCCCGGAAGCAATAGCCCAAAATTTTAAATTAAGTTAATATTTGATACAAACTACCAATTACAATAATATTAAAAATAATTATTCGAAAATAGATGATATTCTAAGTATTACTGTTAAAAAAAAAGTTTTGAAGTATCAAGGGAGCTTTTTTTGAATAGTGAGTAGTCAACTGAACTACTAAATTTGAGTCTGACTGCTCACTACTAAATTTGAGTCAAATTTAAGAAAAATATTTTGAATAGTGAGTAGTCAACTAAACTACTTAAATTGAGTCTAACTACTCACTACTAAATTTGAGCTAAATATTTGAAAAATGTTTTGAATGTTGAGTAGTTAACAAAACTACTAAATTTGAGTCTGACTACTCACTACTAAATTTGGGAAAAATATTTTGAATATTGAGTAGTCAACTAAACTACTAAATTTGAATTTGAATACTCACTCTTAAATTTGAGTTACATTTGAGAAAAATATTTTGAATAGTGAGTAGTTAACAAAACTACTAAATTTGAGTCTGAATACTCACAACTAAATTTGAGAAAAATATTTGGAATATTGAGTAGTCAACTAAACTACTAAATTTGAGTCTGAATACTCACTCCTAAATTTGAGTTAAATTTAAGAAAAATATTTTTTTAATAGTGAGTAGTCAACTAAACTACCAATTTTGAGTCGGACTACTCACTACTAAATTTGAGTAGTCAGACACTTTTTAAAAGAATTAAGAAGTTAAAATAAAAATTTATTAATTGGGAATTATGTAAAAATTAACTATTTTATCTTCTTCTTCTTCTTCATTTAGCGTTACAGCTCGGGGTGAGCTAAAGCCTTCTTCGTAATACTCCTCCAGGTAGATCGATCCTGCGCAGAACTCTGCCAGTTTTCCACGCTCATTTTTCGGCAGTCATTTTCGATGTTATCTTTCCATCTGGTTCTGGGCCTGCCTCTTGCTCTACTGTATAGTGGTCTGGTTTTGAAAATTCTTTGTTGAGGGCGATTTTCATTCATTCTTATTATATGCCCTGCCCATCGTAGCCGCTGTGCCTTTACAAACTTTACAATATCTTCGCCATTAATTATGTTATTGATGTTTTCATTACTTCTTCTTTGATATTCTCCGTTTTCTAATCTTATTGGGCCAAAGATTTTTCGGATAATTTTTCTTTCAAATATACGTAGCTGTTCTTCATCTCTCAGTGTAAGCGTCCAGCATTCACATCCATATGTTACTATTGGCTTTATTATTGTTTTATAAATTACAAGTTTTGTTTGCCTTGTAAGGATTCTTGACTGCAATAGTTTTTTATTAATATAATAGCTTCTGTTGCCTGCGTTTACTCTCTCTTGTATGCACGAGTGCATACTGTTGTCATTTTTCTTTAGTACACCAAGATAATTAAAGTTTGCAACACCTTCAAAATTAAAATCGTTGATTGTAATATTTTGCGGGTTTCTCTGATTTGATGTATTGGACATTCTCATATATTTTGTTTTGTTTTCGTTAATTTCCAGACCTACTTCTCTTGTATTTTCTTCTAATGTCACAAATATTTCTACCAATGTCCTATAGTTCTTAGCTACAATTGCAATATCATCAGCGTAGGCTATAATTTGGTAAGATTTTGTGAAAATGTTACCACCCTTCTCAATTTTGCCTACTGCTTGCTCTAAGACCATGTTGAACAGCAGCGCTGACAGCGCGTCGCCTTGCCGAACTCCCGATTTTATCTCAAATTCCACCGAAGCAGTATTTTGTATCAGAACTTTTGCTCGCGATTTGAACATAGTTTCCATTGTCAGATTTACTAATTTGCGGGGCACACCTAATTGAATCAGTGAATATGCTATTTTGTTTCTATTTATGCTATCGAAGGCCTGCTTATAGTCAATAAATAAAATATGTAGATCTTGCCCAAATTCATAGCATTTCTCCATGTTTTGTTTTAGTAAATATATTTGGTCGATAGTAGATCGTTGTCTACGGAATCCGCATTGATATTCACCAAGTATTTCTTCAGCATACGGTTCAATTTTTTCATATAATATATTTGATAGTATTTTGTACGCCGAATTTAGTAACATAATACCCCTATAGTTATTGCAATTCGTTCTATCTCCCTTCTTATGTATTGGCTTCAGTAGACTTGTTCGCCATTTTTTTGGTATTGTTTCATTAAGCCATATTGCACATACTAATCTGTGTATCGTTTTATGTAGATAATCCCCCCCGTTACACAATAATTCAGATGTTATCGAATCTTCCCCCGGTGCTTTGTTATTTTTCAATTTCTTTATGGCATTCTTGACATCATTTAATGTGGGTTCATTTACAAGGAATTCGGCTGTGTATAAGATATTGTTTTCTGTTTGACATTGTTGATGTGTTTTATTTAGCGTTTCTTTATAATATTCGGCCCATCTGTCTATAATTTTTTGCTCTTCATTTAATAAGTTACCTTCTTTATTTTTGCATGATGTTAATCTTGGTTGGAAGCTCTTAGTTTGTCTATTGATATTGTTATAGAATTTTTTAACGTTACCGCAATTATGTTCCTCCTGTATTTTTAAAATTTTATTTTTGAGGAATACTCTTTTCTTTTGTTTACATATTTTTGTAACTATTTTATCATCGACTGTAATTCTTCATACCAAATATATCCACATTCATACATACATTGTTTTGCGAATATGTGTACGTAAATTTTTTATTGTATTTTGTTCATAACTATGCATTTTCAATTTTTTTTTTCATTTTTTTTTTTAATATTTAAATTTTTTTTTATTTTCCACTATATACTTATAGTACGCAGTTATTTAACATACTTCAAACATCCTTATATATAAAACTATATATACATTCACCGGTATTATTACTTTATACATACAGGTATGTATGCGGTAATTACGATTTTCCCATATACATTCCCTTTTTGTTTGTATTTTTCATTCTGTTAATAATCAGGATAATGCACAAAAGGATTTTTCATATATGTATTGTTGTATGATAATCTTTTTGTGTGCAATACATATATATAATATTATTAAGTTTATTTATAACTATATCTATACTATATGTGTAATGTATGTAAATGTGATATTTGCATGATGAAAGCTTTAATGAAATTAAAATCCTTTTTTTTCAAGAAAAAAAAATGGAATTTAATTTGAAAGTAAAAAAAAATGTCAATGTAAAAAACAAAAAAGAAAAACAAGAATAAAATAAACGTTGCAGAATTTCCTGAATCTAGTCAATTTATTATGAAAAAAAATTTTATTAATCTAATCTAATGCTTTTATATTAGCAAATCAGGGTTCCCGTATTCGTATAGGATATTTTGAATGTTTTTTAACTTTTGATTTATGAATTATGGAAAAAAATATTTGATAAGGATCTTCGTAATTTTGATTTAATTGGACACAAATTTTGGAGCTAGTTGTAAATGAAAAGTTAAAAGCTGGTCCTATAAAGAGCCTATAATCTTTTACCAGACTGGGTACTTTTAAACAAAAAAAAATACAAATAGAACTCAAACGAATGCGAAATTGAAGCACTGAGAATAAATACCTAGTTCAGAATTTTAAATTTTCGAAAATGTTATTTTTCCAAAGGATATCCTTGAAAATTAGAAAACTAATTAGGTAGAAGAATCCGGAGGATAAAAGGGACAAAAGAAAATGAAGCAGAAAAAGATCATTCATAAGTTCCTAGAAAATGAAAGGATTATGATGATTTGTAAAGGCTTAAGGTATTCTTATGTTCAACAAGAAAACGTGGAAGAACGGATCTTGCTAGGCTGAAATGCAAATAATTTGACAGTTCCATTTTTCATATACTGACTTAAATTACTAGAGAGGGATCGACTGACATACGGTAAATTATAAATTCGATAAAATGATTATAACTCACACTCCTTTACTTTTGCGCTTTACTGTCATTTTTTTAAATCTCCTTGGCAACCAAATCTTCTTGGAAACCAAATTTTCTTGGTAAAAAACTCTTCTTGATAGCCAAATCTTCTTCGTAACCCAATCTACTAGATAACCAAATCTTCTTGGAAACCAAATTTCCTTGGTAACCAAATCTCCTTGATAACAAAATCTTCTAGGAAACCAAATCTTCTTGATAGCAAAACCTCCTAATGTTCAATTGTTTTTTCTGCCTTGAATCTCCTTACCTTCATGAGCCACTTCATCTTCTAAGATACCTCAGCTTAGATATGCTGTTATAGATATATCTAAGGTTATGAACAACTCATTTCTTCTTCTATTTTTGTTTCCATTAAGTCTTTAGGTTAGACAGGACTTTAGGTCCTTAGATTAGACAAAATGTTTTATTAAAACTAATTCCGTTCGACTACTTTTATAATACCATTTTTAAAATTTTGAACACTCAATTTATGAGTAAGACTTCATTTTTTTTCCGTAATTCATAAATCCAAAGGAACCAACAAAAAATAAAAACCAAAAAAAAATGTAAAAAACAAATTATAATTTCAAAAATCAAACGATGTGCTTAATTTGTAGGTTTGTGGTAGTGTTAGAAATTCAATGATGCCTGAAATATACTTTTTAAATTATATTAAAAAAAAAAAAACCGTTATTATTGTGTATTAAGAAAATGTGCCAAGGAAAGAAAAGATGAAAATTAATTAAAAAACTTTTTTATGTATAAATTAATATATATAAATATGCCCATATTTATAGATGCATACACATTTGCGAATATATGTAAAATATATATTTAAATAGATATATAGTATATAGAAAAATATATATGTAAAATATATAAAAATTATGTAATTTTAATTTGTAATAAAGAATTTATAAGAATTTTTAATAAGGTTTTATTTGATCCTTGTATCCTTTTAATCCTATTTTTTGCTTTTTTATTTTTTTATTATTTTTTCTAGTGCTTTTCCTACGAATAATTCATTAATTTTCTTGTGTTTTTTATTTGTCTTACATTAAAAAATAAATGGATTTAAAAATAATAAAAAAAAAAGAAATTTTTTTGACTACTTTGACATATGATTTAATTTCCCCATTGCAATTTTCATAATATTTTCTTTTTTTATATTATTGTTATAAAATTACATTAAATTTTCTTTTGTTTTTTTCTTCTGTTTTTTTTTTTTTTTTTACTTTAATTATGGAGGAATGTAAAAAAAAATAAATTAACAATTTAAACTTTTTTAATTAGATCTGCAGTTATTATTTATATATATATACATTTAGGTACATGTGTAGCTAGGTAGTAGAGTAGGTATAATATAAAATATAAGGTGGTACAAAGCATTTTACCTAAATTCATATTGCAAAAATCAATTTTACCCATTTCACAAAAAAAATCAATGCTCTTGTCACAATTGTTAATTTCCCCTACATACATACACATTTTTCCCCCACTGTTACTCCTATTGGGGACAAACTGTTTCAACTTGGAGTCTCCATTCACTTAAATTCATAGCTTTTCGACTATTTCATTCAAGGGCATTTTACGCCTTCTTAACTAATTCTGCACAGTTGTTCTCGATGTTGTTCCAAGTCTACCTCTTGACCGGCATTCGCCTATAGGATTCCAGTTTAACGACATTCTTAATATGCATTTTTCATTTTTCCTCAATGTATGGCCAATTTACCTCCATTTCCTTCTGTCGATTTTCTTCAATATTGACCCCTCGTTTGTTAATGTCCCCATATTTGCATTTCTTATGCTGTTCCGACTATAATACTATGCATTTTTTTCCGAAATATTTATTTATGAAAACTTATAATTTATTCTTAATGGAATTAATAAGGAACCATGATCCGCAGCCATATGTTAATGTTGATTTTACGAACGAATTAAATATTGTTAGTTTGGTTCATTTTGATATTGCGAACATAACCACAAGAGGCAAAATCTAGCGCAGGCAGTTCTACTTTTTTTCATTCTGTGTTGTGCATCTTCATTGGTTATACTGTAGGCGAGATGATTATTCCTAGATGATTGAAACTACTTGTACATTTAAATGTATATGTATTCTGAAAAATTACGACTCACCAACTAATTGTACATCCTCTAAAGTCCTCCCTTATTGAGTTTTTACATACATATGCCGAACTATATAGTTGTGCATCCTCTAAAGTCCTTCCTAATTGAGGTTTTAAATACATTATGTCACTAAAAATAACGTTTCGATTGAAATCAAATCAACTACACTGTCCCAAAATCGCATCTAAATAAATTATCAATCCAAATTGAGAATTTATAACGGTAAAATCTCTTCAAAATGTTTTTGAATACAATAGGGATGGAATAGCAGGTTTGTTCAGCAGGAAGTTGTGCAATACTCTCTTCTGTATTTCGCAGAGTTATAGATTACAATTGTCACTTGGGTTTTGTAAACTGTTAGGCACCCAATATGAGCATGCTCATGCAGTTGGTTGGTTTCCATATTGGAATGAAGGTTATTATTATATAAGACGAAAAATTTATTAAAAGAAAAAAAAAATATAAAAATTAATTTAAAAAATAAAGAAAACGAGGAAGAGTGTAGTAGAGTAGACTGTGTCAACTCTGGGATACCCGTATGACCGTAACATATACATTATATCATCCGGTTAATTACTTTTGGCAAAATTTCAAACATTCAGCTTTATTAGGTGTAGAGTAATGCTCATATAAAAGAAGGAGTTGTATGGCAGCAACTAGAACCCTTTGCAGTAGACCAACCAAATTTTGCAGTAACTTTGGCCATTACACTAAACTATTTTTGGCAAAATTTTAGACACCCAGCTTCATTTGTTGTAGTGTAATCCTCATATAAAAAAAGGAGTTGTATGGCAGCTACTCGAACCCTCAGCAGTAGACCAACTAAATTTTGCAGTAACTTTGGCCATTACACTAAACTATTTTTTGCAAAATTTCAGACACCCAGCTTGATCAGGTGTAGTGTAAAGCTCATATAAAAGAAGGAGTTGTATGGCAGCTACTCGAACCCTCTGCAGTAGACCAACCAAATTTTGCAGTAACTTTGGCCATTATACTAAACTACTTTTGGCAAAATTTCAGACACGCAGCTTCCATAGGTATAGAGTAATGCTCATATAAAATTATAAGTTGTATGGCAGGTACTCGAACCCGTGGACCAAAATGGCTGAATTTCAAACTCGATTCCGTTTTTTGCATAAAAACGAATTTGTGAAAATTTCATAATCCTAGCTCCTTTACTTTTTGAGTTATCGTGATGACGGACGGACAGACGGACGGACAGATGGACAGACGGACAGACGGACGGACAGACGGACGGACATACATAGCTAAATCGATTTATTTTTCGATTCTGATCCGATCCATACACTTGAGTCTATATCTACCCCCCCCTCCTTCTCTGCGTCACAAACGTAATGGCAAATTTATTATACCCTTGGACTATATAGTCATACGGGTATAAAAAAAATTAAAACGCGAATACAAGGTGAGAAAAGAATATTATTATTTTCATTTACAATAAAAACAAAAAAAAATAAATGTTTTTTAATTTTTCTTTCAATATTTTTTTTTTTTACTAAAAAAAAACTTTATATTTTTCTATAACTTTAAAAAAATCCATTAAAGTTTTACTTTAGTTCTTATAAATTTTCTTTTCAGTTTTTCTTTTTTTTTTTCCTTTTTTTTTTTGAAGGATAATTGTAAATTTTATTGTTTAACCAGTTGGAAGTAGACTGTAGTCTATGTACACATTCATTCCAATGTATACAACAACAGAGTAACCCCAAAGTAACCTATATAAGAAAATTCAAAAGAAAAGTGCTAAAATGTCCGGAAAATTTAAATGGTTTTTTTCTTTAAATTTTATTCATTTAGACTTTCGTTTTTCTTTTTAATATTAGTGTATACGTTATTTTGAATCAATGTCAGTAAGATATATAATACCTTCTGCTAGATGGTTTGTAAATATATTATTAGGCAACTTCAATTTGTATTCTTAACAAACCTTTCTTCTGTAGTAAATGTTATCTAGTGAATTTTACAAAGTACAAATTAGAAGATTGAATTAAAACTTTATAAAAATTCGAATTGAAGTTTTAAACGACATGGAAACTTTAGGAAATGGAAATTTTTAAGTACAACTGCACTTAGAGACAATAATGAAATACAAAGTGAAAATGATTTGAGACGTGATTTTGTTTTAATTTACTCCCAAATTAAGAAATCAATCGGGAACAGAATTTATAAAGTATTTGAAATTTCGTAATACTGAAGTACGCATAGTGTGAGTTAAGCTAACGTGTCGTTGAATACGTCACTACTTTATACTTGCAGTCCTTTTTTTACGAAGAACTTGGAAAGCTTCGAAATCCACTTATGGGATCTGTGCTTTTTTGAAGGAAACTTTAGTATGAGACCTGTGATACAACTGTGCTGGTTGCTTCGGGGAATTGTGAGCAAGACGAGGAATTGTGAATTTTGTTTTGGGAATTATAGGATTCTGGAATTATGGGGTATGAGGGAAATTTGGAATATTTAAAAAAAATAAGATGTTAATTTTCTTCTTAAACTTTTGTAAGTCGTGCACAAATGTGTTACCAACTTTGGGGAACATATTTGACAGAATATAGTTCCATATGTGATCAAATGACAAACAAATTTCCATAAGCCGATGTCTTGCGCACGGAAAATTCAACTGTGTACAAATTAAACATTTGTTGCCCTACTTAATTCTCGTGGAAAATATTGAGTTGAGGCATTAGTTGTTTTATTTCGTTAGAACAGGTGTTAGCCCAAGCAGGTGTTCAGGTGTGTTGACAAGGTACCAATAAAACAAAGTCAGTGCACCTATATTTGACGATAACTGAGTTGATTTAATTAACCTATTTGTTAGCCGACTTAACGACTAAAGTTCTTTGAACAATTTACTATAACTCACAGCAGATTTCTTAATTTAACCTTTGTATTCGATTTAAATTTATTTAAAATTATCAAAAAAGTTCACAATGACCCATCGGGAATTCCATTAGTATTGGATGGATGAAACTCTCCAACTTCATTTCTGTTTGAAGTCATAAAGAATAATGACATGAATTATGACATATACTCATACATCATGTTCGATCTTGCAGTCGATTATAAACGAACTAATATTTCATTAAGCTATTAAATTGATTTTCAAATAAAAATTGTTTAATAGTTTCATCTAATGATATTTAAATTCACTAAATACTTTCCATTACTTAAAAATTTTCATACTGTTTAATTGATAAAAATATATTAAAGTGCTTTTTATATTCACCTTATATCAATCTATTTAAACTTTTATTCCGAATTCTGTTTTCGAAATTCGATAACCTTCTAATATCAATTTATTCGAAATACAAAAAAAAAAACAAAATCTAAAAAATTTTACGCAAATTAAAAATACACAAGTATTGATTAAAATGAATGTTATTTACAAAAGTGGGGAGAGAGGAGAAGAACTCTTTTCTTTTTATAATGTCTTATTGACATTTTTAATTCTCTTATTTCCTATTTTCTTGTTAATTTTCTACTTTTCATTGTCTTCTTTACGAAGAGTACAGATTGTGTGAATTAATGTTTTTGAATGAATAATACATTATTTTTTACTAAAAATAACTTATTAATTTATTTATCTATTTATATATCTCTTTATGTAATTATTTTATATATATATATATATATTTCTATTTATTTATATATTTAATTTTCATATTATGTATATATATATTTGTATTATATATTTACTTAAAGAACCGTCAAAGTATTATAATAGGATAAGTTCTTTAAATAAATAAATAAATGGATGAAATAAATTTCAAATAAATTTTAAGGACCCTCTAGCTTTAATACTAAAATTAATATTAATTATTAATATTTTTTTGAATTACACAGAGTTCAGCATAAAGTTTTTATAGCAATTTTTTTGGATTATAGCAATAATTTTGGATTAACAGTAAATATTTCTAAAACCAAATTTATGATAGTTAGCAGAAAAAAGATTTCCTACACAGCAGCTTCAATTACAATCAACAACCTTTCGATTGAACGAGTGTCAAAATTTAAATACCTTGGAAGCTGGTTAAATGAAAATTGGGACTGCAGTACAGTAATCAAAAGTCGAATCGAAATGGCTAGAAATGCTTTTATCAAATATAAAAAATTATTTTGCTGTAGAGATTTAAATATCAAACTTCGCATAAGATTCATGAAGTGCTATGTATGGTCAGTTCTGTTATATGGCATGGAGGCCTAGACGTTAAAAATTAAAGACATCAACAAATTGGAAGCATTTGAAATGTGGGTCTACAGAAAAGTGCAAAAAATCTCATGGACTGAACACGTTTCAAATGAGGATGTCCTGTGCAGAATTGGTGCAAATAGAGAACTGCTTCAAAAAATTAAACGTGAGAAAACATTATATTTTGGCCACATTATGCGCGGAAACAAATATGAATTGCTTCAACTTACTATCCAAGGCAAAATTGAAGGACGAAGGGGCATAGGTAGAAAACAAATGTCATGGCTAAGAAACATCAGACAGTGGACAGGCGTTTCAGACATAGGAGAGTTAATGCACACAGCCAGGGATCGCATTAATCATCAACAGTTGATCAACAGCATCATATGATCGCTAACATCCAATAATGGATATGCAGCAAAAGAAGAAGAAGAAGAGCATAATGTGTTATAGTATATTAGTCCTTTGCATTCATCAAGTCATTTAGGTTAGATTTAGTTTCTTTAATCATTAGATTCACTAAGTCGTTGATTACTCGCCTGTAGATATTGTAGAAGGTTATGAATACTGCTTCAACCCTATCTATTACCTTACACAAAAGTTATATAAATATTTTTATATCCGTGTAACTATAGGTCAAAAACGAATACTAAATTTGTTATTACGTTTGTGACACAGAATTTGTGACACAGAAAAGGAAAGGGGTAGATATAGACTCACATGTATGGATCGGATCAGACTCGAAAGTAAATCGATCTAGCTATGTCTATCCGTCCGTCTGTCTGTCCCCACCATAACTCAAAAAACAAAGGAGCTAGGATTCTGAAATTTTCATAAATTCATTTTTATGCAATAGCCGACATTGTTTTGAATGATTTCTTAATTCCTAACTGAAGGATATAATGCCGATATGATGGTCATTTGGCTTTCCCAGAGTTGACACAGTCAAGCTTATTTTTATATTACGATATAAACTATTACGATATAATTATACAATTTTACGATATTTATTTTTATTAGATATAATTTGACCGGTATTTAAGTCCAGGACATTCCACTTCAGAGGTCGCGGGGTCTTAACCACTACGTCATTGATCATGTATTACACTATTAAAATGTTTTTAGTATAAAAATTTTTTGGTTAAGTATTTTTCTTTCTAATGTGTATTTTACCAAAATGTAGATCTAGACTGACTTATCAAGCTCTCAATATCTATGAACCAAAATGCTTCCAATTCCATATAGTAAGTTTATTATCAAGAACTTCCCAATTAATCCTTAAAAATGTAATAGAAGAAATCCTGAAGGTATTACAACAAAAGATTCTTCTATAACAAGACATTTCTTGATCTAGTGAAGTGATTTCGAACTAAATAAAACTTAAAGACGCAGTGTTAGCAAATTCAATTAAATTAAATTCAGTTTAAAATAAAAAATATTATATACGATAATTAGCAATAGTAAAATTTTGCAGTCTACTGTATTTACGAGTATATAATATGAAATTATAATAAATGCAATATAATTATAATTATAAGTGAAATGTAATAGTATAACATTTATTAGGCATTGCTTCTAAATTTTTTTAGTACTTAACACATCTTGTAAATACAATGAAATAGAGGGATGTATTTATAAGGACATTCAAGCTGTTTAAGAAACAAAAGGATTAAAAAAATACAGATGTTTATTATGTAAACAAATTAATATTGTTATAGGATACAATTTCTGAAGATATTGTTTTATATAAATATACATATTTCTTGATTAATTTTTTTACAAATATTATTTTAAAGAATCATTTTTTTTTTTTTTTGTAGATTAATCCAAATGTATATAATATTTTTGAGAGTATGGTTAAATTTTATTTAAGAAATCTTATAAATAAAATCTAAAATATTACTTGAATAGTACAACAAATTATCAATCAATAAATTCGTATCAAAATTTTGTAAGTGCCTAATTGCTTTTTTAATAAGACTGCTGCAGCAGTAGCAATCCACTTGTGGAATCTGTGCCTAAAAGTATGCAAAATCCTTGCAGATTAATTAATTTTTTCATTAGACTCCTGGAACCTTAGCAGTCCAAAATAATACTAACAGTTATTAATTTTTTTATTTAATATTAGAATTCTTAATAATAAGTTGCCTACAATGAGTTTGGAGGCCTGGATGGTCTTGTAAAGATGAATATCATGTGAACAACCGAAGCAATGCGAATTCCATAACTAGGTAATCTAAATTTAGGAAATAGTCATTTTTGATTACAACACCCCCTTACGAATAAATATATAAATAATTAAGAAAATATAACAAATAGTATAGATATAATCTAATAATAGGTCTCAAACCTATAATCGTCTCAGTAACTGTTGGTCTCCGGAGTTGGGTATTGGGTAAGCATTTGGCTTAATAACCGCGGAAATTTGAGTTTGATTTTCCATGCAGGTCATAAATATTTGATTGAAAATCAATTTTTCTTTACAAAATCCCTCTGATGACCAAATTTTAATATATAATGTGTGACATAAATATTTAGAATATTACTTATAAATTAATAGAAGAAGTGGAGAGGGATGTACAGATTAGATCCAATAAAATTTTAAATTGATGAAGTAATAAGAAAAATTAAATAACAAGTTTAAGTAAAATAATAAATTTTATTTTACTAAAAAAATACACAATAATTCATACTATGTACACAATCTACTTGGACCGAAGATGGAAACAAAGAAATCTGATAACAACAAAATACTGAACAAGTACAGAAGAATAGCAGAAAAATAAGAAGAATAGCAGAGAGAATTACTAATTACAAGTTTTGTATATAAAGAAAAACAAAATGACAAAAGAAAAAATCATTAACATCATTTAATTGTTCACTGACCTTTAATTTATTTCATTTCTTTTCTTTCTTAGTTTTTCTTTTTTTTTGTGTGTTTCCAATTTTTCAAATTCCTTATCGATTTAATTAAACATTCTTTTTTTTAATCGATCAGAGAATAAATAAAAAATTGAAAATGAACAAAATTACTTCTATTAATTCTTAATAGCGCGAAGATACTGTTTTTAATTACTTGCACTTCAAATGTAATCTATTTAAGAAAAATTGAATTTCACTTAACGATGATTTTGCTATAATAAGAATAAATGAATTTAAAATTGCTTAATTTGAAACAATCCTTTTCAACTTCAAATAAATGCTATGATAATCCTTCTGGAGTCTTGGATCATTATTGGGCATTTTCGGGCTTTATTTTCTAAATATTTATTTAACTCAACCAACTTGTCAAACTCTTGAACGGATTTCTTGGTGCACAAATAACTAAATAGGTATGTAAGTTTAAAAAGGATAATAACATAGAGATGGAGTGTAGGTGGCATGAGTGTTCAGTGGTAGAATATGTTCCATATTCTAAAGCAATACACACACGAGTTTCTATTACCTATTTTGAATGATCTAGGCCTCCCTGATATTACAATAAAATTTTTTGAAGGGAAGCATTTTTGATTTGAATTCAATAAAACTAGTGTCATTATATAAAACTAGCTGTTGGCCCGTCACAGAATGACGGAAGGTCAGTTGAAAGAAGAACTTTTTCTAATTAAGAACTATTTCTAATTTAATTACATATATTACATAAACATATATTATATATCAATACCATTTTCTTAAATAAAATGGTAACCGTTGCATTCTACGTAATACAGACTATGCTTCAATTCTAGTTATGTACAAAAAAAACAAAAACTTATATGTTGTTGTATCTAAAAATTTGAAGATGAATAATTTATTTAGTCTACCTTTTTTATGTTTTGAATTTGATAAAATTTTGGGGCTGTTAGTTCAAATCCCTTCTTGGTGAAATGTTTTTTTAATTTCAATTAATATTTTTTTTTTTATTCAATTACGTACTTTTTAAAATTAAGTTCGATAAATTTGTGTTAATAAGAGATGTGAAATAGATTTATTTTGTTTCAATAATGATTTATTTCTCCAACTATTAATGTTTTGTATATACATTTTTAAAAAATGTTGTTATACATTCTATATTGTTTCCTTTGTTTAGATTCAAATCAAAATACTTGTTTGAAGGCTAACCGTTCTATAATGTACTTATTCAACATGCTAAATAATGTATCTATTTATATGTACGTGAAATTGTATTAAATAAATGTTGATTTTTGAATTGAGTTTTGCATTATCAAATGCAAATTATAAATTTTATTTGAAATTTTTTTAATATACCTAACCCTAACTAAGTTTAAAATCTATTTTGTCTGGTTTTTATGGTGCATTGAACTCAGAGGTATTGTATACCTGAACCCACTTTCCCAACCGTCAATTGTTACATAATTTTTTTCCATTTTAACTTTTAAATAGATAAATAATTAAAAAGTTATGAAGGAAGGGATGAGAGATAGATGAGGTAGAGTTGAGAGCGAGATGAGGGGAAACTTTGAAATTACTTTAATACATTTCTTGGTTTATTTGCTTAAGCAAACCAAGCAATGCATCAAAGCATACATTGGGCTTTCGCCCTTATTTCAGATATTTACTGAAAATTATTAAGACCAACTACACAAATGTTCCTGTGAAGCATTGTCTTCTTAATTTTTATTGACAAAATGTCTTACTATATATTTAAAATTTCCAGAAAATCTTCTGTGATTTTTAAAACTGAAATGAAATTTTTCATAAACTAATAAGTAAATTTTATTTCAAAAAAAAATTTTTTTTTTTTTATTAAAAATAAATAAAATATTTTTTGGCCTGCTTATGATAATTTTCTAAAATAAAACACATCCAACAAAACGTCAATATTTTATTTTTTTATAATTGAACACATCCAACAAAACACATTTAATTGAATGCGTTTGTTACACCTCATTCTAGACAAATATATTAATAATAATAATAATAATAATAATAAATAATAATAATAATAATACTCATATCTAATGTCGAAGTTGTTTAATTAATAAGTTTAAAGTTTTAAATAAAATAACTTTAGCTTTAAGGGGTGGGAAGCGCCCTACTTTATGGTGTGGTCGAATTGTATAAAACCCAAATTCCACTTGTACTAAATAGACACAATTAAAGGAAATGTTGAATTTTCTAAAAATAACTAAATAATAAATGAAAGTTCAAATTTATAATATCCAATAATCAAAAGAAATATACGTTTTATTGGAAAAATGGTGGTGGAAAATTTAGATGCTTAAAAAATTATCTGAATGAATAAATGAATGAAAATATAAATAAAGTTTAGATCATAACTTTCAAAATATTTACAATAAAGCCAGGTGGTACCAATACAGTTTTTCTAGGAAAGTTGGAAAAAAAAAAAAATTAAAAATTTCCAAAAGGATTTTCAAAAAGAAACTTTAAATCAATAAAATTTTATAAATTTTTTAGAAAAAAAAATGGATATTTAAGAAAATTTAAAATAAAAATAAAATTAATAGAAAGGTCAATAAAATAATTAAAATTTATTACCTACAGATTTTGATTTAATTTTTTATATTGATTATGAGAAAATAAAACACATCCTAAAAGTATGCAATGTGGGTAGGATTATGCAATCTACTTAAATTTCTTTCATTCGTGTTCCACAGAATTTTTATTATTGTGTTTTTTTTTTTGTTCAAAAAATTTTTCCATCAAAATAATTTTGATAATTTTTTTGCATATTTTTAGGAGATTTTATAATTGAACACATCCAACAAAACACATTTAATTGAATGCGTTTGTTACACCTCATTCTAGACAAATATATATATATATGGAGTCAATGCTCCAATATCAACGTCGACGAGTCCTTAGACACGCAAAAGTTCTATTACCTATTTTAAATCATCTAGGCCTCCCTGATATTACAATGAAATTTTTTGAAGTGAGGCATTATTGGTTTTAATTCAATAGAACTAGTGTCATTATATAAAACGAGATAATGTTCCAAATTATCGACGTGTACTAAGAGAAGTGAAAATTCTATTACCAATTTTGAATTATCTAGGCCTCGCTGGTATTACAATGCAATTTTTTGAAGTGAGTGCATTTTTGTATTTTAATTCCATAGGACCGCCCTATTGTACATCCCCATTACACCAAAAATATATATAAAAATAAGTCAATGATCCCATACCTTGGTCAAGAAGAGTGAAAGTTGACTGAAAGGCAAGATTTTTAATTATATGTAAGCCTTGATGACTTGTCAAAAGGATTGAAACGAAAATGCTATGTTGATTCTATCAAGTATAATATATCTAATAAATGACATGATTTTCAAAAGGAAGATGTGTATGAAAGAACACCGTGGGTCCATTTAAATAGAGAATGGCAGAGCACTATAATTCATAGCTATTGAAGTTACCTTAAAGATACAATACAAAGACTTAAACTAATGAATCACTAATTCCATATTAACGGATCTAATTCCTTATAAACTTTATCAGAGTTTCATAACAAACAAAATTTAAATCTACTGCAAAAATTTTAGATTTCTAAGCCTACAATATCAAATGAATATCATTTTTGCTACATTAAAACAGATATGTTATATTTTAACTTCGAAATATTATCCGGAATCTATTAAGTCGAGTTAAAGTACAAATGGTAATGAAAAGGACTATAATTCCACAAGGTCCTAAGACAGCGCTTTAGGCAAAGACTAAAGGTTTAAGTCGTCAGATAAATGATCTTGAAAAATATTATAACTGAACCACCCATGGGTATTTTATCTTTATGTATTCTTACGAATATCAATTTAGGAACATTTTAGAACTTTTAACAAACTGTATTATTCTAGGAGTTCTAGGTCTTCTAACGCTTTAACTCTTTTGATGGATATCATAAAGCTAAAGCTATCAACTTTTTATGAAATCGGTATCGATGATTTAAAAAAAAAGTTTTTGATAGATTATGAAATTATGTCAGGTACATTTGAGGTACATATAGAAATACATTGGAGAGATTTAAACTTTGATTAGTCGCCTAAGTATCTTATGGGAGTATTTTTACTCATAAAAGGGAACAAATATAATCTATGGTTGTCTCTTCTTTAGGCGGTCACCTCTAATTGATAAGACTTATAATAAACTAAATAGACTCAAGAGTATTTTATTTAAGCACAAATACAAAATCCCAATTTTATTTGCAAAAATAAAATGTTAAGTACTTTTTTAGGCAGCGGTCTTTGTTCAGTTATGCTGTATAATTTCAGAGAATATGGTAACTACTGTTTCGAACCTTTCATTTCAGGTACAAAATTTCGCAGACTTGAATATTATGGAGATCTTGCTTCACTAAAAATTGACTTGGTCAAATCATATTTTTGGGTTACATAAAGGTGCTACTAAATGTTTTGCTTTTTCCTATAGCTTACTTTTCACCGTCTGATCCTCCTCACATCGATTTAAAACGTATATATTCGTCGGGAAGAGAGTATAATGCGCACATTTTCTATGGAGCCCCTATTACGCCACTGACACATCTTAATAAAGTATAAAAACAGAGCGATTCGTCCTATAAATGATCCCAATATCATCTCAATGTTCACTCCACACCGTCGTCGACGTACAGTTGGGTCGCTGTTCCTGTTTTATAGATATTTTGTGTGTACTAACATCCTGTTGGTGTACCAAAAACCTGTTAGCCTAAAAATAATTAAACACTAAATGCCTTCGCTCAAAGATTTTTCATGGGAAACAAGGAGAGGAACAGATAGTAATCTCTCCATAGTCGAAATTTTTCTAAATGCGATTCCTTTGGTATCCCTATTACCAAAATCAAATTGTAGTCCAAAAGTATGACAGGTCCCGCCCTAAATTTTGGTTCAAATTGGTGATGGTTTTGTTGTGTTAAAGTTACACACGACGTATAGAAAATCTACATAGTTCCAATAGGTGACTTTTAAAAATTTTCAGTGTCCCTCGTAATAAAAAAGTTTCGTACAATATAGTTCCGTGCAATAATCCCAAAGCATTAAGAAAACTTAAAATTAATTTCGAAAACCAAAAAAAATTTTAACCAATTTTGAATTAAATTTTAAAAATATAATTTACAACAATATCAAAGAAAACCACAAAAAATCTAACAAAATAAATTAATAATTTACCTTAACTTGTACAAAAATAAGGGAGATAGATATATATCAGTTTTCAATTTTCATTATTTAAATTCATCATAAATTAAAAACCACAATTTTCATCATTTGTATTACACCCAAAATGATTGTTAGTAATAATGTAATATCTAACATCCAATTTCAAATATCCAGATTTATCTTTCGCTCCTTATTTCCCCATATTTTAAGGATTTCCCACCCCTGTCTAAGAACTCGACTAAATATTAGCTCTTATTCTTAGTTTTAACAAACCTTACCAACCTTACCACAAATTTAAAGAAATCTGTAAGACAAAGTGTAAAAAAAGGTAATCTGGAAAAAATCTTTAAAAGATTTAAAAAAGAAAATATTTGTGTTAAAAAATCAACTGTCCATTAAAAAAACAACCATGAAAGAAAAATTAAAAAATCAACCACAATTAAAAAATATGTAAAGGAAGAAAAAAAAAGTATCTTAAGATAAAATTCAAATTGGAAACAAATTGTTGCTGAGGGAATTAAAGAGGATATTTTAATTCAATATACATTATATATATATAATTATGTATTATATACATTATGTATAGTAAATACATACACATATATTATAAATTTATAATTTTCTATATATATTTGTATAAAAATATATATATATATATATAAAAATTGTCCTTGGTGAATTGTTTTTCCATTGTTTATTTTAATTTGAACCATGGGTAATCACACCAAATAAACCATCTAGAATTTTTAATTTTTTTATTCTTTTGTTGTTGTTGTTTCTGTTCCTTGTTTTCATTAATTTTACTACTATTATTTACTATTGTATATTTTTGATATTTTGTTTATTTATTTTTTTTTTGGTTTTTGTTTCCCTGTTATTATTTTTTTTTTTTTTTTTTTTTTTGAAAACTTCCTGTTTACCAACATTGAAAAATCCAATTAAAATGGAATTGCAATTACATTGTCTTTATTTTTTTTTTATTTATTAACATTTATTTGTATATATATATATATATATATATATATATAGATAGGTATAACCATTTTTCTGTCTGTCTATATTTAGTCAACAAAAATTCACGCATACCCGAAATTTATGTTTTTTATATACAAACATAATAAATTTTATATTTAAATGTAAATATAAGACTACATGAAATAACTCCCAAATAAAATAAGTCCTTAAAGTTTTTTTTTTAATTCTAACTGTTCAACTTTTAGGCCAATAAACCTGTCTATACCACTGGTTGGAACACATGTTGAAACACGCGTGACCCCATTATATTTGTGTTATTAGAATCGGTCCTAATGAATTCCACATACAATTTAATAAGGCTGGGCCTTATAACATGTAGAAACGTCTTAGATTTTTAATAGATACAATTCTATTTAATTTATAATAATTTTATATTTGAGTTGCATGGTATTCTATATCTGTGAGTTATATTATTCAACTAAATTATTTCTTTATATTAATGTATTTTTAATTAAAGATATATCATTATTAATTAATGATTAAGCCATTAATTTGAACCCAACGACGAATGGTAGCTGAGTTGAGTCGAAAACCAAATAAAAGTTTTTTTCACTTTCAGTGTGATTATAACGCAGGACTTTCATATGAAAGGTCGGCACTCTTAACACTGTGCAACCCAGTCGTGAAGTTAAATGAAACTGCTATATAAAAATTGGTAAAGTAATTAAGTAGCTCCTCAATTTTGAGGAATTTCATTAGGTTTGAAAGTTACTTCATGTTGGGTACTGAAATTAAGTAATATTTTGAGTTGAATATAAAATCAGTTATTGATACAAAGCATAAATGCATGCAAGTTACACATATATACTACATTATGTATTTAACTCAAAAATCCCTACAAATTCAAAATCTCGGATATATATTATACAATATACAGGATGTTTCACAAGTAAACAAGCTGTCAGTTTAAATATTTTTACATTTTCTTTTCATATTTTTTCATTCAAAATTTAAATGGCATTTTTTGAATAGAAAACGCAAAACGCTGTACAAATTTTTATTTAAATGTTGCGTTAAATAACTAATTTAGTAAGCTTTCGAAAATGGTATTAACGTTGCTCTTATGTTTCTTAGTTCCAAAATTATAAACAAAAACTAGAGAAAATTTATAAATCCCGTTACCTCGAAAACTGTTAGGAATATACCTAACTTAATACTTAGTTTTTTGCTTGTTTTTATCTCCCCGTCACTCCTTACAAGGATGCCATTTAATCGTGAAACCCCCTGTATGACATGTATATATATAAAAATATATTGCAAATGGGGAACAGCTCCGATCTTGTAAGCCCGCTCTCAAACCTTCTAACAGAAATATTTCTACAAAAAAATGAGTAGTGGGAATTCCGATCTATTTAATAAGACTCTAATTTCGTATACCAAAATCTATTCTAAATTTGGAGAGATATTTCACTTTTTTGGAGACTTCACTTCTTTAATTTGGAGATCTCCTTTCTTTGTGGGAAGTTATTTAATAATCAAATAAACATCCCAATATTTTGATAATAATTTAATTTTGAGTTGGAGTGTTGTTTGCATTGGGAAGTTATATCTTGCAACCTAAAGATAAAAATCTATAAACTTTTTTTTGGACTGGTGTGAAATTTTTCAAAATACAAATTTATAAATATTTATTTTTTTTACAATTTAATTTCATATTTGTAGTATTTATTTCCTTAATATTTTTTTTTTGTGCAAGGAATTATTCTAAAAAAAATTTAATTTTTTTTCAAATAACCATAGCTACTGAGTTTTTTCTTGTTTATATGTATTTGTGTTAAATTCATGAATAGGGTTTTTTTTGTACATTTGTTTAGTTTCTAGTTAGGAAAAAAATAAAAAATAAATGAAATTTTATTAAAAGTTTTCAATTAAATTTTTTTTATATTGACATTAGAAATTGTTTTTAAAAATTCAAAACAAGAATTGAATATATGTCTAAAATATATGTATTATGTTTTATACATTTATCAAATTCATCAGATTTATGGCGCACCATTAGAATTGTCTTTTTTTTGGAAATATTTAATTAAAGTTTTCAAAAAATGTACGCATTAGGCTTACTCCGTCTGGCTGCCTAGGTGCTTACAAAGCTTCTACATCGTTTACAATTCTACAAATACAACAAATACGATCCGATATGAAACTTCAGTTCACAAACTCTGTAGAGGCCCTGCATTTAAATTGTTTAAAAAAAGGGGTCGGAATCAAAAAATTTAATCATAAACACCTGTTAAATGAGATCTTGTTCCAAATTTTTTTTGCAGCAATAAACAAAATTTGAAGCTTTAAAATAATCTTTTGATTAACAATTTTTAGTGCATTTTCAAAAAATTTTTTAAATTGTTCGTCCGTCCGTCTGTCCGTTTGTTTACAAGTCTTACACCGTTTGAAATAGAGAGAAGAAATTTTAACTACGACTAGGTATTGCAAAAATAATAATTTCATGAAAGAACTTTTTTCTGTAGCCCCACCCGTTACGGAACTACAGCCCCTCAAATTTGGGAAAAACCCTATATTTAAAACGTTATAACAAAAGTTCTATGAAAAAACTAATTCATTGGGTTGCCATACGGTACTAAAATTTACCGTTATCCAAAACTCTTGAAATTTTGGAAGATGTTAGCTCCTCAGAAATTAGTAGGAGTCGTTTAAGAAAATTTTTTTGTTGCGCCCCCCGTTTAATAGCTGTAAGTGGTCCAAAATAGAAATTTTAACTTGAATATCTGTCCAAATTTTTTTCTATAAATATACAAAATTTAAAGGTCCAACATTATATTTTAACATATGTTAAGTGCTTTCTTAAATTCAAAAGCGGTTCTTTAAATTTAAGAAAGTGTCCCTCAGTTTTATCCATTTTTGCTTAGATAGTAAAATCTTAAGTAAAATTCCGAATTTTGTTTTAACTCCGAAAACCTAAAAAAATGGAGGAAGGGGGGAAGAGGGTGAGTGAGATTAGGTCCTTGGGAAATTTGGTAACATTTCCCATTGCAGAGCTATTAGGACTTAAAAATTAAAAATTTACTGTTTTTACAAGTAAGCAGTGACTTAGTCCACAATTAAACTGAGTTTTTAACACAATATAATTTTTAATGTGCCTTGGTTTTTTTCATCACTTGTTTTTTAAGTATAAAGAGCTGTCTAATTAGAAATGGGTCTTTTAATTGTTCCAATGTTTAATACTTCAAATGTACTTTCCTTGAAATTTGAATGAGATGGCGCTTAAGATTGAATTACAAAAAATCAGATATTAATTAATTAAATAAAATTTAAAAATAATAGATTCAAAGTTTTCTAAATTTAATTATTTTTGTTAAATAATTCTTAGAATTTGAAAAACACTACAGATTGACAAATGAATATAGAATTTTGTAAATAAGAATAGAATTGTAAGAATCCTTTGGAACCAAAGGCGAGTATCTAAACTGCTGAATGGAAAGTAGTTCAAACACTAACATTGGACTATTCCTAACAAAAGGAATATAAAATATTTAAAAATACTTCTGCAGTTTCACATTTGTATCTTCTGGCGGGCACGGCTATTTGCCATTATATAAACGTTACTTAGTATATACTGTAAGGTGTGAAGAAACCTTATAAATTTTTACTTTTAACTACAATATCACAGAAACGGTAATATTTATTAAGAAGATAGTATTGATAGTATATTCAAAATAGTATTGTGCCCTACAATATTGCAGAAAATGGTTGCACTTTTTTGTCTAACGGTTAAAATGTAGCGGTTTTATTAAAATAGTACCAAATGTTAAGAAAATTTTGTTACATACTTTTCGGCCACTAGAATGCACTAGTGGAACTAATGGCATATATATTTGGAAACTGGAGATATAAAGTGCCGTTATATCGTTAGTATGGTGAGACGTCACTTTACTCGAAAATTCTACCTGCACGTCAAATCTTAGATTCACAATAATATTCCTAATTATACTATTTCTCATAGACACATCCTCAATACCTCATCTTCTTTCAAAAGTTTGAATATTAATATTTTTCTCAGCAATTATTGTAAACAATTTAAATTTAGAGTCAAGGACCTTTAAGATTTGAAAGAACTCATTTAAATTTCCTATCAACAAAATTAAAAAAAAATGTATCTTCCTTTTTTATACCCGTATGACTATATAGTCAAAGGGTATAATAAATTTGCCATTACGTTTGTGACGCAGAGAAGGAGGGGGGGTAGATATAGACTCAAGTGTATGGATCGGATCAGAATCGAAAAATAAATCGATTTAGCTATGTATGTCCGTCCGTCCGTCCGTCCGTCCGTCCGTCCGTCTGTCCGTCCGCACGATAACTCAAAAACTAAAGGAGCTAGGATCTTGAAATTTTCGCAAATTCGTTTTTTTGCAATAGCCGTCATCGCTATTTAAATCCAGCCATTTTGGTCCATGGGTTCGGGTAGCTGCCATACAACTTCTTTTTTTATATGAGCATTACTCTGTACCTATTACAGCTGCGTGTCTGAAATTTTGCCAAAAGTAGTTTAGTTTTATGGCCAAAGTTTCTGCAAAATTTGGTTGGTCTAGTGGAGTGAGTTCGAGTAGCTGCCATACAACTTCTTATTTTATATGAGTATTACTCTCCACCTAATGAAGCTGGATGTCTGAATTTTTGCCAACAATTGGTTAGTGTAATGGCCAAAGTTTCTGCAAAATTTGGTTGGTCTGCTGCAGAGGGTTCGAGTAGCTGCCATACAACTCCTTATTTTATATGAGCATTACTCTGTACCTATTACAGCTGCGTGTCTGAAATTTTGCCAAAAGTAGTTTAGTTTTATGGCCAAAGTTTCTGCAAAATTTGGTTGGTCTAGTGGAGTGGGTTCGATAGCTGCCATATGATACAACTCTTTATTTTATATGAGTATTCCACACTACACTAAATATAGCTGTATGTTTGAAATTTTGCCAAAAGTAATGTGTATGTTACGGTCATACGGGTATCCCAGAGTTGACACAGTCTACTCTACTACACTCTTCCTCGTTTTTTTTTTTTTTTTTTTTATATTCCTTATTACAAGCCACCACCAAATTAAGTGTATTTTCAATCAATATACACAATAATCACAAATTACAAATTGTTAATAATAAATTTAACTGTCAATAACTTTTATTTTTGTTTTTGTTAATGATAAGTAAATGTATGTATATAAAATATATACATATATATATATATATATACCTATTATTCAATTTGATATATCGTTTTAATAATTTTAATGATCTTTTTTCATTATTTTCACAAAAGAATTTTTAAAATTCCACAATCTAACCACATATTTTATTTGATTCATTCATTCCCAATTTTTTTTTTTTTTTTTGTGTTTGTAAATAATAAATTAATTGTAAAATTTTATTTTATTTTGTATTGTTTTTTTTTTTAATTTACACTCTTTATTTACAATTGTATTTTAGTACATTGACAAAAATATTTAGTATCTATACATTTTTTATTGTTTTAAAAAAATTGTTAAATGTAATTTATTATTAAGCATTTCCCATCCTTGATTCTAAGGACATATAGGCAATTAAATAAATAAATATTTTGGCAAATACATTTACAATTCTTAAATAAAATATGGAATAATAAAAATATTATATATATGTATGTATACATAGAGTGATGGACAAACTATATTAGTTTCGTTAACTAACAGTTCTGTGACGTGTATGATTAATAAAGCGCTCTTAAATAAATATTGCGGTTTGATTATTTATAAAAATTTGTATTGCAACATTTGATTAATTGCCTCTCAACTCCTTTGAAATTTATTTTAATATAAAATTTAAAAAGCTAGATGACACAGTGTTTAGTGTGTCGACATTTCATTGGAAGGGCACCGGTTCGAATTCCAGTGAAAGTGAAAAAAACTTTTATGTGATTTTCAACTGAAGGCCACTGCCATTCGCCATTAGGTTCGAATTAATGGCTTAATTAATAATAAATAATTATTTATCTCTATTAAAAAATACTTTATTATAACAATTTAACAAATAATTTAATTAAAAAATATAACTCACAGATATAGAGAACAATATAACTCAAATATAAAATTATTACAATATAAACAAAAATAGGATTGCATCTATTGAAAATCTAAGACGTTCTACATGTTATAAAGCGTAGGTCTATGCCATGATTAAATTGTATATGGAATTCATTTGATCAATTCTAATAATAAGAATAT